>JAFIRS010004287.1:0-92824 GCA_018342105.1 Gonioctena quinquepunctata | reverse complement strand
GGTCATGCCCAGGAAATGAATATATTGTTAACGAACCTAGGCCGGACCTGTCGCCTCACATGTTGCCGTCGACAGCGATGAGATCATCCCGGAGATGTTCGAGAACCATCAGTCCCTCTTCCGCGTAATGCAACGGTCAATATTGGAAACAATTGGAACATGCCGTCGCCAACTGGAAGAATTCGAAACATCGAGAATGCTGTATCGGAGATAAATAGAGAGCCCTCAAGAGGGAGTGGACAGTCTGAACGAGCCCATACCATCGAGCTATACAGTGGCGTAGTAATATAAATTAAGTTGTAGATTCAGTGTGAAATAAATTATTTAAACCAAGTTAAGTTTATTTACGTTACAATTGGTGTCGGAAGTGAGATTTTGAAAATAAACAAGTGATCGTGGAGTGGATAGTCAGAAAAATAAATTGATAGACCTTTTGTACGCCAAAATGACAGTGGCCGGTTTTCGCGAAGTGGACAATTGTGCGTGGGAATATAAACTGATACACTGTTCGCGTGAAACAGAAAATAGACAGTGGCCCGGTTTTCGCGAAGTGGACAATTGTGCGTGGGAATATAAACTGATACACTCTTCGCGTGAAACAGACAATAGAGTGGTGGCCCGTGGAAAAGAATTCGCGAAGTGAATTTTTAACAAACTGATAAACTTTTCGTGTGAAACAGACTGATACCTCGTCAAAGACAAAATGTGTTCAAGAAAAGTGCGCCTTGCGGACTTGAAGGTAGCGGAATTGAAACAGGAATTGGAGGAAAGGGAACTGGAAACAACAGGTAAAAAGCAAGTACTCCAGGAAAGACTTGCAGAAGGACTTATACAAGAAGGTGAGGACCCCGAAACATTTTTATTCGAAGTTCCGGAGGTGATTTAAGTTTGGTAATGAATAAACTGGAAGAAATGCTAAATCTGGAAGAGAAGCTTCATGAGAAAATGCTAGAAATCTGGAAGAGAAGCTTCTAGAAAATTCAAAATCTGGAAGAAAATTCAGAACCTGGAAGAAAATGCTAAAATCTGGAAGAGAAGCTTAGAAGAAAATTCTAGAAATCTGGAAGAGAAGCTTCAAGAAAATTCTAGAAATCTGGAAGAAAGCTTCTAGAAAATTCAAAAGCCTGGAAGAAAATGCAAGAAGCCTGGAAGAAAGTTCCTGGAAAACACAGAAGGCCTAAAAAAGAATTGTGTGGTGTGGCTAATTTTCTAGAAGGAAGAATGGGAACCGTTGAGACAGAGATAGATAAAATGAGGGAGCAAATGAACACGGAGGTAGATAAAATAAAGGAAACGATCAGTAAGCTGGAAAAACAAATTAATAGTGCGTCCTCCACAGAGATGGTTAACGAAAATGCAATGCTGGACTTGAGTTTGAACGTGGATAAAGTTCAAGAGGGTATAAAAGATGTCAAGGTCATTTCTGAAATAGGGAAGCTTTCCATGAAGCCGCCCAATTGACGAAAAATCCATGGAAAATTACCGCCGACAGTTTAAGCAGCATCAAAGCAAATGGATGGAATGCGGGGAAAGAGCTGTAGCACTAACACTTGCATTACGTGGAGAAGCGACGAATATTCTACAAACTCTTACCGCCCAAGAACAGGAGGACTATGATCAGCTGATTAAACATCTAGAATTACGATATGGCCAGGCCCATTTGGAACACGTATATCACTCCCAGCTGAAAAATCGCTGCCAAAAATCAGGCGAATCCTTACAAGAATTCAGAAACTGACATTGCACGCTTGGTTCGTCTCGCATATCCAGCCACACCAGAAAATGTAATGGAGCGACTAGCGGTTCAAGCATTCTTGGATGGACTCCGTGACCAAGAAACCAGACAAGCGTTGATATTAGCTCGTCCAACACATCTCGTAGACGCACTGGCACGAGCTTTGGAATTTGAGGCAGCAAAACAATGCTGCAAAAGCCAAAGTAAAGTTCAAACGATTGAGGAAGACTCACAGGAGCCTGCTAACTTGGAAGCTGCCATAAGAAAAGTGATGAAGGAAGTGTTGCCTGAGAAAAGACATATAAGATGCCGGAATTGTCGCAAAATTGGACATGTGCGTAGCAAATGTCCAACATTCATCGACTCCGATGCAGGAAAACTAAGAAAGGTCGATGAGAAGGGGCAATCGTCGGCATGTGTCCAGCAAGCCCCGGTTAACAACGCATATGTCGCTATGCTTCAACGACAGAACAAGGGTGTCTTGTAACGGTCATAATAACGAGCCTTGCCCATCGCTAGATACAGGTCAAGAAAACTAAGAAAGGTCGATGAGCAAGGACGGCGACAATTCTCAGGCCTTCCTTTGCCAGAACACCGGAACGGATTGAACCGACAACTTGGAAGCTACGCACAGCAACAGGGAGCCAGCTACTGTATATGGCGAGCTACCGATTGAAATAATTTTGGGCAACACTAAAGTGAAACATCAGGCACTTGTAGCGGACATCGAAGACGATGCAATCATCGGAATGGACATCATGAATTCCAGAGGGTTTGAATTGGATTTCAAAGACGGCGTCCTACGTGTCAACGGAGAAGAGCTGGTACTTCATGGGAGAAGTGAAGAGTTGATCCGTGTGCTGTTGGCTGAAGATGTAAGCGTACCTGAGAGGGCTGAAACCATTCTGGAGGCTCGCCTGGACGGGAGTGCGAGCAGTGGAGACGTGGTGATGTTCGAGCCCAAACTTCATGATGAGAAAATTGGACGAGGATTGCACTAGGGAAGACCTTGTTGCGTGCTGACAAATTTGTGCCGGTAAGGGTCATGAATGTCAATTATTTCCCAGTGACCTTGAAGAAAGGAACAATTTTGGGGCACTGCTCGTCAGTTTCATCCGTGATCCAGGGCGTACGAGTACGATTAGCCAACCAACAACTTGCCCACAGAACTAAGAAATTAGTTACCATCTCTTCCAAAGACATAAAACCAGCTCAACAGCCCAAACTAAGAGATTTAGTCAAAAGTACCAAGACATCTTCGATACCGGACAAGGAAAAGGGGTCGAACTAATGTGGTCCAGCACAAGATTGATACTGGGGTGCCCGACCGATCCGGCAATCAGCAAGAAGACTTCCTCTTGCCAAGAAGGCAGAGGCTGACAAAATAGTCAGCGATATGGGAAAAGAAGGAGTTATCGAACCGTCTGACAGTCCCTGGTCCTCTCCCGTCGTACTGGTGAAGAAAAGGATGGATCGACACGCTTTTGTGTAGACTATCGCCAACTTAATAATGTCACGAAGGAGGACAGTTACTCTCTCCCGAGAATATATGACACCCTAGACACGTTGGCTGGTTCCACGATTTTCTCGACCCTTGATCTGAAGAGTGGATACTGGCAAGTAGAACTCGCTCAGGAAGATCGAAAAGACTGCTTTACCATCGGCTCAGGATTATGGCAGTTCACCGTTATGCCATTCGGGCTCTGTAATGCTCCGCCACATTCGAAAGATTGATGGAAACAGTACTGAAGGGACTCTCATGGAACACGTGTCTAGTGTATCTCGACGACATAATTGTGGTCGGCAGATCGTTCGAGGACCACGTGAAAAACTTGGAGGAAGTATTCCTGCGATTGAGGAACTCCCGGGTTGAAGCTGAGCCCTAAGAAATGCCACCTGTTCCAAAAAGAAGTACGATACCTCGGCCACGTTGTCTCTGGGGAAGGAGTAGCAGTGGATGACCAGAAGATCAAAGCTGTTAAGGATTGGCCCATCCCAAAGACATTCACCAACTTCGAAGTTTCCTTGGTTTGTGCACATACTATCGCCGATATGTGCTGGGGTTCGCAAACATCGCTAAACCACTGACCAGGCTCACGGAAGGTCAAACAAAGTTCCAGTGGTCCGAAGAATGCCAAGACTCGTTCAGGAAGCTGAAGGGAGCTTTGATTAACGCACCTGTTCTGAGCTATCCCTTACCCAACGGGAAGTTCATTTTGGATACGGACGCCAGCAACGTGGGACTTGGAGCTGTCCTATCTCAGATCCAGGAGGGGCAGGAGAAGGTCATTGGTTATTTCAGCAAGACGCTCAGCAAACCAGAGCGCAATTACTGTGTCACCAGGCGAGAGCTGTTAGCTGTTGTAAAGGGAGTGGAGCACTTCTACAAGTACGTGTATGGAAGAAGATTCCTGCTGAGAACTGACCATGCAGCTCTCAAATGGCTCTTACAGTTCAAAAATCCTGAGGGTCAAGTAGCGCGTTGGATCGAGAGACTCCAAGAATTCGATTTCGAGATCGAACATCGAGCCGGAACTAGCCATAAGAATGCAGATGCCTTGTCGCGAAGACCATGTCCAGATGATTGCTCACATTGCCGACGAGCAGAGAGAAAGAAGCAACACTTTGTAGAACCGCGGCAATGGATGACAACTGGAATGACAGCAAGATCCAGAAAGACCAAGAGAGAGACCCCGACCTTGGCTTAGTCGTCAGCTGGAAGAAGGGCAATCGAAGACCATCATGGCAGGAAGTCGCAGGTTACTCGCCGGCTGTTAAGTCCTATTGGGCACAATGGAACTCTCTTATTCTGGACAATGGGATCCTGAAACGTGTGTTGGAGGCCGATATTGGTGGGGAAGACAGACGCCAAATAATTGTTCCCAGGAACAGAAGAGAGGAAGTGCTGCGGAAATCCATGATGGAGTCGCCGGAGGACATCTGGGAGTGACGAAGACCCTGCAGAAAGTGAGGCAACGGTTTTACTGGGCCAATTGTCAAGCTGACGTCCAGGACTGGTGCAGGAAGTGCGCTGTATGCGCTGCTAGCAATGGACCTCGAATACGCCCCAAGGCCCCGATGCGTCAGTACAACGTAGGCAGCCCGTTCGAGAGAATCGCCATTGACATCGCCGGCCCGTTTCCCGTATCCGACCACGGGAATAAATACATCCTTGTGGCAATGGACTACTTCAGTAAGTGGGCGGAAGCCTATGCCCTGCCAACCAGGAAGCCATCACCGTCGCCGATGTCTTGGTGAAAGAATGGATATGTCGATTCGGTATTCCAATGGAGCTGCACTCGGATCAAGGCAGAAATTTCGAATCAACCTTTTCCAAGAAATATGTCTACTGCTGAACATCCGCAAGACAAGAACCACGGCCCTACATCCGCAGTCCGATGGAATGGTGGAACGGATGAACAGGACGATCAACCGCCACTTGTCCAAGGTTGTCTCTGACCATCAAAGAGACTGGGACCAGTATCTTCATTTGTTCCTGATGGCCTATCGATCCGCAGTACACGAGTCAACCGGTCAAACTCCTGCTAGTATTATAATGGGCCGAGAACTGCGACTGCCTTGTGACCTGAAGTTTGGGATACCGCCAGGACAAGACACTGCGGGAGAGGACTACGTCAGCAAACTTCGGCAGAGAATGGACGACATCCACGAACGAGTCCGGTTGAACAGCGATAAAATGAAGAAGACCTATGACATCAAGGCCGACGCTGGAGGATTTAAGGTTGATGACCTGGTTTGGCTGTACAACCCCAAACGTCGTCGTGGACTATCACCAAAGTTGCGGAACTCGTGGGAAGGCCCGTATAAAATCGTGAAAAGGATAAACGACCTTGTGTACCGAATCCATAAGCCACCCGAGGGAAACCAAGGGTCGTCCATTTCAACAGGTTGGCCTTACGCTGGAAACCATGACCAAGTTCGCACCCTCAAGCCACCGGAGGATGATATGACGTTCGAGAGTTTATGTCCTTGTATTCAAACGGGCAGAAAGTTCTACATGGGGTTACTAGAGAGGAGTCACGAGACCTTTTCGAGGTGCCTGCTGACTACGCACTAGCGCACTGTGTGGCAGAAGATCTTCGAATGTCCAGGGGCATCGCCGTAGTGTTCTCAAGAAATTTGGTCAACTCCAAACACTGCGGGGCAGAATCCAGAAGTTGGTGGGGTGCTACAGTTGAAGAAAGGCCAGAGAAACATCTACTACCTAGTTACCAAAAGGCATTCCCAAGATAAACCGTCCTATGAAGATGTCTGGAAGAGTCTCACCAAACTGAGAGATACTATGGTGGACCAGAATCTGGTGGATCTAGCAATCCCAAAATTGTCCTGTGGCATTGATGGGTTGGACTGGAGAGTCATAAGAAGTATGCTGGAGGCGATATTCAGATCCAGCGGCGTCAAGATTTTGGTTTGCTGTAACCCTCTTCCACGACCGATCATGAAGACCGTGGAGTGTTACTTCCATCGAACTTCACGGTGCAGATATGGGGAGTCATGCAGATATCGTCACACTCCAAGGATGAAATTTCGGGACGAAATGTCTTTAAGAAGGGGGCAATGTAACGAACCTAGGCCGGACCTGTCGCCTCACATGTTGCCGTCGACAGCGATGAGATCATCCCCGGAGATGTTCGAGAACCATCCAGTCCCTCTTCCGCGTAATGCAACGGTCAATATTGGAAACAATTGGAACATGCCGTCGCCAACTGGAAGAATTCGAAACATCGAGAATGCTGTATCGGAGATAAATAGAGAGCCCTCAAGAGGGAGTGGACAGTCTGAACGAGCCCATACCATCGAGCTATACAGTGGCGTAGTAATATGAATTAAGTTGTAGATTCAGTGTGAAATAAATTATTTAAACCAAGTTAAGTTTATTTACGTTACAATATGGTTCGGATTTAATGTTCTGGTTGTGGAGCATGAGAGGTGGGAAGATCTGGATGTTTTTCTTAGAGAATAGTGTCCAAATTTTTGCCTTTTCCATATATCACAATATTGTCGGCATATATACGTCCTTTCAATGGAGATTTGAGGTTTGCCAATATGTCATTCATAGCAATGATGAAGAGGGTAGGGCTTATAACAGAACCTTGTGGAATTTCATTTTCGAAAGCCATTCGACTAGATAATACTCCGTTCGTTTTTACTTCAAAGCTTCGGTTGGAAAGGAAATTCTTTATAAATGATAGACAGTGTGCTTGTATTTTCCAGGATTGGAGTATGCGGGTAATACGATTCTGGGAAACCGTGTCGAAAGCTCTTTCGATGTCGAAAAACACTGCTAGACATTTTTGTTTCATAGCGAATGCCTCATGGACTTCGCTTTCTAGGTCGATGACGTTGTCGATTGTGGATCGGTATTGTCTGAAACCACTTTGTTCTGGAGTAATTAAATTGAGTCGTTCCAGGGTCCACAGTAGTCTTTTATTTATGATTTTTTCCATAAGTTTACACATGGCACAGGTGAGCGATATTGGTCTGTAAGACTCTGGGTACATTTTCGATTTTTTCATCTTCAGGATGGGTATTATTATTGATTGGGACCAAATCGTGGGAAACTCGTGATTAGTCCAAACCATGTTGAATAGTCGAAGGAGGTGTACATGAGCGCTGCGTGGAAGGTTCTATCGATCAGAGTGTGATTAGGGTCATTGTATTCTGTGTGTGATCTATCTCTGTATGTTTTAGCCAGTTCTTCTGCAATTTCATGGTCGTCAGAGATTGTGCCTTCGGTTGTCAGTAGAACTTTGATTTTGTCGAGATTGCTCAAGCCAGAAATTCTCCTAACTTTTCGCCAAACCTCTGTCATTGGGGTCGTACTGTTTATGGTTGATACGTACTTCCTCCATGACTGGCGCTTTGACTGTTTCACTTTGAGTCTTGATTCTGCTCTTAGCTTAACGAATTCCAGACGATTTTCCATAGTTTTGGTTCGTTTGAATTTGTTGAAAGCTATCTTACTTTTTTTGATCGAGTTCTCACATTCATGGTTCCACCATGGAACTGTTTTGTGGTGGTTTGCATACGATGTTTTCCCAATTGATGCTTCGGCGGCTCGTGAAATAATAGTGATAAAGTTATCGAGCGACTCGTCGATAATTGGGGATATTATACATGAGTCCATGTTCGAGTCTATGAGTTCAGAAAATTGGTTCCAGTTTGCTGATTTGAGATTCCATTTGGGGGTATGGATATAGGCGTTAGTGTTTGTTTCGTAGTTGGATATTATGAGGGGATAATGATCACTGTTATAAGTATACTTCATTCTGTCCCAGGATAGTTTAGTAATCAGACGGGGTCGCTAGTGTTAAGTCAAGTGGTGTCGATTCCTCAGTTTGAACGTTGAATCTTGTAGGTCTGCCATCGTTCATGAAGGATAAATCAAAATGTTCCAAGATTTCTTCAATAATGCGACCTCTAGAATCTGTGTAACGTGAGCCCCATAAGAAGTTGTATGCATTTAAGTCACCAGCAATGATCCGGGGTTGTGGGATTTGCTCTATCAGGTGTATAAGGTCTTGTTTTTCTATTGTTTCTCCAGGTGGAAGGTATATACTGCATATGTGCATGACTTCTTTATTATGTATTGTTACAGCAACTGCTTCGATATTACTATTGATTGAAATTTGTTTTGCTTCTAGTGATTTTTTTACCATAATTGCCACACCTCCACTCGCTCTTCGTCGATTATTTCGATTTTTATAGAAGGGTTGGAAATTTCTCAAGATGTCTTCCTTTTCTTGTTTGAAATTTGTAAACATATTATTTCCGGGTTTTGTTTAGACATGATTGTTTGGAGCATTGGTAGGTTGTTATGAAAGCCGTTGATGTTCCATTGTAGTATCGATGAGATTGAGCTCGTGAAAGTCGCCATTTTATTGGAGTGAGGTGGAGTACTAAGATATTGTTTTTGGTTAGAAAGGTCTTGTGAAGAGTCACTCTCCAAGTCAGATGGAATATTGCCCTGTGTTTCAAGTTGTAAGTGTTTCAGTAGTTTCTTTTTTAGCTCGGTACATCTAGTTTTGATTGATCTTTCTTTGAGGTGGGGATATATTTTTGCAAGCATATCAACTAAGGCAGTTAAATCTGTAGTATAGTTCTTGATTATGCTGATAGGTTCTGCTGATCCATAGGTATTGTCGAGAAGATCAGTAATTTGTGTAAAGTCGAGTATGAGCGGGGGTGGTAATTGTTCATCTATAAAACGCTTTGCTGACTCTGCTAGTTTGTTGGATGGGGTGTTACCCTTATTATTTTTGTATTTTTTGTTGTTATGATTTTTTCTGCTGGTTTGGTGAAAGGATTCTGAAATTCTTCAGGTACTGTTGTAATGGGAGGGGTGAGAATTTCGTCGAGGCATGTTTTGTTATTTCCAGCCTGTGTTGGTGATTCTTCTGTGGAGGGTTCGTGTTGGTCTTCAGGCTTTCTAGGAGTTTCTTGCATGTATTGGTGTTCATATGAGCTAGCATGTGCTGATGGGATTTCGTTTGGGTTGTTGAGTTGTGGTTGTTGAATGTTGAACTCAATGCCTTATTACCTGATGGTTCGAACATCACTGTGACGTTGCATGATGTCCTCTATGCTCCTGAATTGAAGTGTTCGCTGATGTCCTGGGAAGTGATAAAGTCCGAAGGCATAACTATGAAAGGTGGGGAGGATATTACTTTCTGGAAAGACGGAAGGATTGTTGGATGGGTAGTTTTGGAGTTCAAGGAGAATATTTTTCAAGAATTTCGTGTAGAATCAACCAATCTGAGTGTAATAACATGGCATAGAAGTTTGAGACACCTTCCAATAAAGTCTTTCAAAGAACTTGCGGGAGCTGTAGCAGATCCTGATATTTTGTCGAAAGATCGATCAGTAATCGACTGTAAAGCATATGAGACATCAAAGATGACAAGGAAAATACCCAGAGAACAAGCTACCACATGTTCAGATATATTGCAGAAAATTCATTCAGATGTCGCAGGTCCTTTTTCCACAAAATCTATTGGGGGAAAGTTCTATTATGTCACTTTCATAGATGAATATTCAAGGTATACAGAAGTGAAATTTATCAAAAACAAGAATGAGGTTGAAGCTGCTGTTATCGAATATATTAAGAGAATCGAGCGACAAACAGGTAAAAAGGTAAAAATTTTCAAATCTGATAATGGGGGTGAATATTGATTTAGAGCAACATTGCAAGATTTCTTCAGATCAGTAGGAATCAAATCTGAATACTCTATTCCCAGAATACATGAAAGTAACGGTTTGGCAGAAAGAATGAATAGAACCATAACAAATATGTCCAGGACTAGCCTTATCGACTCTGAATTAACGCTTTCATTATGGGCCGAAGCAGTTGCACATGCAGTCTTTACGAAGAATAGAATACCTCATGATTTCCATAAAAAGTCGCCATTTGAAATATATTATGGAATGAAACCAATAATAGGACTCTTGAGATTTTTCGGACAGAAAGCTTATGTTCATATTCCTTCAGAATCTCGGCCATCTGGAAGTAAATTCTGCCCCCGTGGCATCGAAACTGTTTTAGTAGCCTACACAGTGATAAAAGAGGATGGTACCGGTTTTGGACTGGGCACAAAGTTATTTTGTCACGAGATTTCAAATTTTCTCCTGAAGAAGGTTCCATTCTTGTACCACATCAGAGGAAAGATAAAAATGATGAAATAGTCAAGCATTGTGATGATAATATTGCAACAGAAGTTAGTGACATGGAGGAAGCAGCAGAAGAAGATACTACAGATATCCAACCATCGACTTCTGGAGCTATTAGAAGAAGCAGTAGGGAGAAAAAACCACCCACTTGTTTTCATGAAGAATTCTGTAAACTTGCTATCAACGAACCAACTTCTTACCAAGAGGCGATTTCCTGCTCTGAAGCTGAGCATTGGATTTGTGCAATTAATGAAGAACTCGACCCAATGCATAAAAATGATGTTTGGGATATAGTTGTTATGCCTCCAGACAAGAAAGCGGTGGGTTGTCGCTGGGTTTTCAAAAGAAAGTGATCGGATACAGAAAAAAATCCAAAATACAAAGCGAGACTGGTAGCTCGAGGCTTTAGTCAAAAACCCGGTATTGATTTTGAAGAAACTTCTCCAGTTGTGAGGTACGAGGCAATTCGGATGCTTTTGGCTCATGCTATTCACAACAGAATGGCAATCAGACAAATAGACATTAAAACTGCCTTTTTGAACGGTGAATTGGATTTCACTATCAGTGTCCACCAAAATCTTGGAACCTTATGGGAATTTTTCGTATTAATAGTTTTTCAGAAAATTTCATTCTTCATAAAAGTTGGTGCATTCAATTAGACTAAATACGCGCATAGCCGTTATTATCAGTGGCGTGCGGCTAAGCGGGAATCGGCCGATATTCTAAATTCACTATAAAGTTATATTACTATGGAAAATATCGAAAAATGTTATTGAAAAAAGTTGTTTGCAATTAAAAGATATTCCCACTTATCCAGTTAGGTAGGTACACCTACCTACCAAGTCTTAATTCAAATATTTATTTTGTGGTTATATTCTGCAAATATTTTTCTAATAAAGAATGACTTTTTTTTAAGCATCCTGGCTTTATCATTACTGTGTTTTTTTGGACTCATCTTCAAGATTTTGTTAGATCAGTGAATTGCTTTGACATACAATATATGCTAATTTAGTAATTTATTACCCAAAAATTATTGTCGATAATTCCCATTAAAAATTGAGGCCAACTCATTAGCAGTTATTGAAATTAGTAATTGGTAGACTAAACTGGATAACTGGTAATATATTTTAATTGCAAACAACTTTTTTTTCAATAACATTTCTCGATATTTTCCCTAGTAAGTAATGTCACTTTTACTCTATAGTGAATTTAGAATATCGCCTGATTCCCGCTTAGCAGCCCGCCACGGCTATGCGCGTACTTAGTCTAATTGAATGCACCAACTTTTATGAAAAATGAAATTTTCTGAGAATCAATTAATAAAAAAAATTCCCATATGGTTCCAAGATTTTGGCGGACACTATACAGATTTCGGAGGGACTAGTTTCCAGGCCTGGTGAAGCATGTCACTTGAAAAATTGCACATATGGACTGAATCAGTCTCCACGCCCATGGAACACAAGATTGGTTAAGGTGTTCAAAGAAATCAATTTGGTACAATCCAATGAAGAACCATGTTTGTTCATTTCTCAAGATCACGAACAAATTGTTGCAATCTATGTTGATAACTTACTCGTTCTTGGGACAACTAAAGAGAAAATTGATGTCATCGTAAAAGTTCTGAAAGATAATTTCGAGGTAACTGTTCTTGGTGTACCAAAGTATCTGCTGTTCTTTCAAATAGAATGGTTTGAAAATTATGTTTCGATTTCTCAGGAACATTATATTGAGAAAATTCTCGATAAATTTAATATGATGAATAGTAATATCGCATCCATCCCTATGGATATTGGTGCTAAGCCGAGTAAAACTGGGCCAGATGATTCCAGAACAGACAAAAAATTATAAGAGTCCAAAATCGGAAGTCTACCTATGGGAACCAGACCAGATATTGCATATTCTGTGAATATTCTTTCACAATTTTGTGTGGACCCCTCTTCAGTACATCACAATATGGTTCAGCATCTTTTACGTTACCTGAAAGGAACAATCAATAGAAAACTCTTCTACAAATGCACGAATGAACCAAATTTATCTATGTCCAGCGATGCATCCTATGCGTATTGTCCAGATGATAGAAGATCATACAGTGGATACGCAGGATTCTATGGCGATGCTCTAGTTTCTTGGTCAACCAAAAAGCAACAGTGTGTGGCAGTATCTACAACGTAGGCAGAATATATGGCCTTATCTGCCGCCTGCAGATAAGTTATGTGGATGAGTTACATTTTACTAAAATTGAGAGGAAATATTTCTGCAACTTTATTGTGTGACAATCAAGCTGCTATCCATATTTCAGAAAATCCAGTTCTCCACCAAGGAAGTAAACATAATTGATGTACACTATCATTATGTACGGGAGAGAATATTAAACAAGGATATGGATATCAGTTATGTTAGTACTAAACAAAATATTGCTGATTTATTGACCAAACCACTTAGCAGAGATTTGTTAAATAAGCTATGTTCGAAGTTTATGGAGAATACGCACTGAGGGAGAGTGTTTTTGTTTAGTACACTTTGTATTTCATACTATTTTCTGTTTTGATTTTGACAATATAATTTCTCTACAAGACATTTTCTCACAGAAGTACCTTTAGTTTTTTCGAGTTATATCTGCAAAACTACACCCATATCACATTTTCACGGATTTAATGAATGATATACAGTGCGGCTCTTTATATTCCCCCCCCTCCCCTGTCAACTTTTTAACGGTTTGACATAAAACAATGGGACGAAAACAGTTTTGAATGATATCACAGATACTACTTTTTGAAATGAAATACATAATTCACATCAACTTAAAAATTGTGGCACATCGTTGAACAGATAATTCAATTCTCTTTTCAACCATCCTATTTTTTTCGAATTTCGTTCGAACGTTTTTTCACAACGTGCATTTGAAATGTCAAGTATAAGTGCGGATCCGAATCTTTCTTACCTTTGATTGCCCCTCGGAGTTTGTCCACGTACTTATTAATTAACGCCCTTTTTATTTATATCCTCTTTTCATGTACCCCCTAGGATTTAATGAATGATGTACAGTGCGGCTTAACCTCCCATGCTATTCAAAATTTGTAAGTTGATGTGCCCCTCCGCGCCATCTATCGAGCAATCTGTCTTTCAATTCAAAAAGTAATATCGATGATATAATTCAAAATGGTTTTTGTCCCATTGTTCTATGTCGAACCCTTCAATAGTTAACAGGAGGGGGGACTATAAAAAGCCGCACTGTATATCCTTTGAAATTATGCAGAGACATTATTACAGAACACCCCCTTTATTTTTTTATGTTACTGAAAAGTTGCATATGAGATATGGAATTGAGATGTAATGCACAACTGCCTGACAACCAACGCACCTGTGTAATTCGTAAAATAGGATTGTTTACTCCTTTCTGATTGGAGGTACCAAATTGAACGGTTTTGTACACTCCAAACTGTTTTAGATATTTGAGGAAAATGGAAATTTGAAAAAACTCTTTTAGATGCAGACATTTCAAAAATTGCTCTCAGATTACAAAAGGATTTTTTCAATCATTTTGTTTTCCGTCATGTGTGTATTTTCAGATGTCTTTCATTGTAACTTCCCACATTGAAAAAAAGATGATTAAACATGGCAAGGTTAGAGTAAACTTAAATATTGAATTTTTTTAAGTCACCTAAACGATACTTTACGTGATTCAAATGATATTAAACAATTACAAGTATTTTCAATAAATCTAATAAATGTGCTAATACAACTGAATTCTACTCGAATAATGAGTTTGGCGATACTATTTTCATTAGTTGATCAAAATAATGTCCTACAATTAATATCACACTTTATATGGTAAAGTTGTATTCGCCTACCATTTTTGATCATATTATATACTCTTGTAATTATTTGTTATTTTCCAAAAAAGTAGCGCGAGTCAGTCATAACTCCATTTAAAAAAATTTCATTACCCAGTAGTATTCGAAATTTGCGGCCAATTCTCGAGAGGTGAGTATATATTGAAATAAATATTTTTTTATGAATAATAACATATTATGTGTTCAATAATAAGGATTTAGAAAAAAAAGCTCATAGTTCTACTGCCCCATTCTTAAACCGAACCGACAATATAATTAGTGCGTTGGATAAAAAACTTGAGTTGTGCTAATTGCTCCATATTACTCCAATGCATTCGATTTGATCGATCACAATTTATTAATCTCTTAATTAAAATATGGTTTCAATGCTACCGCACTTTTATTTCTTAAATGATTTTTATGGAACCGCACGAAACGAGTATGTTTGTGTTGATAACAAATACTCTGACTCGAAAAAAAGGGGTACCTCAGGGATCTCTTTTATTTCTTCTATAAAAATAAAAAATACCAGTGAAATATGATACACAATTATTAAGTTATCATTTTGAACTTAATTCATTTAATAGAGCATCTGAATTCAATTTATCAATTATTCCTATATAAATTTAAGGGCTGGCCTCATTAATGATATGAATATTACATTGAACAATGCACGCTTAGTTACCTCTGATAGTGCAAAAAATATAAGATTGACTATTGCTACTTCTCTCATATCTATTGAAAAATCGTATAAATCTTTTACTACCAAAATGTTATGTACCTATAAACACTGTTACCGGTATGTCAATAAACACATTTTAAATTTTTAAATAAGAAAAATCTACCAGAAACCCCGGTTTTATCCCTTTTGAATTATTACAACATCGGGTACTACCTCTTGAATTTTTTCAAACCCTTTTTATCAATACCACCGGATAGATTAAAAGAAAAATTATCGAATCAGCAAGCCTAGTTTCTATATTACTTAAATCTCAGTAACCATGCCAAATTTTAAATTGACACATGTGGTTGGTGAAAATTCAGTGGGAAAATTCCATAAAACGTTGAAAACACAAAAGGATAATGCCAGAAGGGCCTTAATTTAACTATTATCATATATATATATATATATATATATATATATATATATATATATATATATATATATAACACTCACACAGTCAAAGCCACTTTAAATCCACAATTGCAAAAATTTCATCTTGCACTGATGAGTATAGTAATATCGGGCTGTTTGTACTCCAATCAACCAAGTATCCGTCGGCGATATGAAACAATTTGATATCGGTGCATAACTTCCCTCTTATATAATTAATATTGATGCTCGTGGCGTCTTCAGAGCCGTCGCTAAGAGACAAATTGTAGACAAATTGAAAGCTCCATGAAAAATGGCATTGGACTGGAATAATAGAGGAAAATTTAAAGTGTTCTACACATGGTTTTTTAGTTCCTTTCGAAGGGGGAAATCGAAAAACGAATGTTAGCCAAAATGCCTGAAGGTACATCTTTTTCGAAAGGAGAAAAATAAGATAACCTCATCGTAAATGAAATCATGACAAATTTGGCTATAAATGGGATTTGTATATGGCCTTTATGGAATATTTTGGTACGCCTATGTCATGTATCCTATTGGCTTAGTTTCGGTTGGCTTCATGGAAGAACTGTACATTACGAGAGTGGGCTAATGATACATTTTGCCAATGCACGAACTCTACCTTGGTGTCTTTTTGCAAGCTTTCATTTAGTGTCACCTGTCCCGGTGTCTGTCTGTCTGTCTAGTTGCCCGATTATCGTGAAATTTGGCAGGTGTTCATAGTTCATGTGACAATGCATTCTGGAATTTTTGTTAGAGAAAAAAAATGGCGGCTCTAAGATGGCCGACGATCTCTGGGATTATGGTCCGATTCTATTAAAATTGGTATGTGGGGGTTTTCGAGGTCGAAGATTATTCATTTTCGTTCAAAATACACAAATTCAAGATGGTGGACGAGTTTTGTAATTATGGTTCGATTCAAAATTGGTATGTGGGGGTTTTCGGGGTTGAAGATTATGATTTTTGTCAAAATTCATGGAATCAAAATGGCGGCTCCAAGATGGCGGACGATCTCTGTGATAATGGTCCGATTCTATTCAAAATTGGTATGTGGGGGTTTTCGGGGTCGTGATTATGAATTTACTGTCAAAATTAATAAATTCAAGATGGCGGCTCCAAGATGGTGGACAAGTTTTGTGATAATTACCATTTCTATTCAAAATTGGTATGTCCGGGATTTTGGGGTCGGAGATTATGAATTTAGTCGAAGATTATTGATTTTTTGTCTGAATTCATAAATTGAAAATGGCAGCTCTAGGATGGCGGACGAGTTCATCTTTAGATGGTCTCCTCATTGAAGAACTAGATGGCTCAGAACTTACAGGAAAAAGACCTCACTAAAAAGCACAAAATAAAATAATTAATAAAAAAAACCTTTTCACAGACAAGCTTTTATTCAAATGCGCTAAAAAGTAAAAAATTATTGCTTTGGATGTGTGACATAGGTTATTCCGTGAGTAATAGATTCAAAGTTTTTGTATTCGAACTGAAAACTTTGCGCGACAAGCTCTTGAATCTATAACTCACGGAATAATCTACGTCGCACATCCAAAGCAATAATGTTTTACTTTTTAGCGCGTTTGAATAAAGTCTTTAAAAGGGTTTTTATTATTATTTTTTTGTGACCTGCTGCCTGCTGCTGTTTATTATATTCGAAGCCTGCCCTATTATATATTGTATATATTATATGTTATATATTATATATTTTTTTATGACTACGGCTGTTATAAATAACACAAAATGTGTTACAAACTTGACGGCATTCCCATCAAATGAATTCTTCATATTTTAGACCAGTTCAATTATTCTGTAATATTTCCAATTATTGTCACGACTATTTTGGTATGGGATATCAATCAATCAATTATGAACAATGTTGATAATTAAATTGTTTATCAAGTACGGATAATATATTTTATGGGCCATGAAATAATATCATGTAATAGCCAAAAGTCTTGAAGAGATTATTGATACCAAATAGTATTCAAGTTTTTACCTATCTTTAATGCATTTTCAAGTTATCTTCGGGTTATTAAAATAAAATCGAGCACGGGGGGGGATCACCTTGGATTCCCCCCTTAATCTCCGTGCATGCTTGATCAGATAATGAAAAAATATCTATATATGTTTGAACTTCTAGCCCTAGTCACATACATCATACATTTACTATATATGGGATTTTTTATATCAATTGCACGGTATTACTCATATTTGTCTATGCATCATTTCAAAGGAGATATATAACTCATCAAATCCGAGAAAATGTGTATATTAGGAAAATGTGTACATGAAATACCACTTCCAGGATATAAATATAAAGGGCGTTAATTAAGTAGGTGGACAAACTTCGAGTGGTAATTTCTTGGATGATTTTATGACATAAACTTTAAAATTTCCCGATCAAAAGCCATTGGTTCACCATGATAGGGCTTCAGTCTTTCGAGGTGAACAACCTTCATCTCAGTCCTAGAGCTGAGCTGGATTCTGTGAACCACGTCGGTGATTCTCTTCTTCACCTCGTACGGTCCTTCCCAAAACGGTGTTAGTTTGGGAGAGAGAAGTAGCCTTTCTTCCGCCGTGGGTTGTACAGTCAAAAACCTGGCCACCTTCTTTGAATCTTCCTCAATCAGCTTTCAAATCGTAACGAGCTTTCATTCTGTCACTGGCTAGTACTAACCTCTCCCGAAATCCAAGGTGATGACAAATGTGGTGATAAGCTCACCCTGGAATCTCTTAGGAAATGTCCGCCTCTGAAGCAGTTTGCGCTGTTATTATTGGGTTTCAGTATTCTGCTGAGCATTTGTTCTATGATGTCGCTTTGTTTCTTTCCTGAAGTGGCTCTTCGATCGATACCGCTTTCACTTTCAGCCTCAAGGTGTTGAAAGCCTCTTTCTCTTCCAAGGAACGAACTGGAGCTTCACTGCATTTATTGAAGTGTGTTAATCTTAGGGTCCTTTGTATTCCGATATCTCGTAATCCATCAATAAATACACCGCCAACTGTTCTTTGAAATCCTCCGAGGCATCTGGGTAGGCAAACTGGATAAGTATATGTACGTCTGCTCCAAACTCATGCAGACTTTCACCAGATTTCTGCATTCCTGTTTTCAACTGTGCCCGGTACAACTGTTCTCTATATGTTGGTCACCGTACCTCAATTCCAGAGCAGCAATCAGGTCTCCATACTTGCGATGCTAGTCTTCCGGGATGGTCTGTAACATTGCCAAAGCAGGTCCCCTCAAAGCCACTAGGAAAATAGTAGCCTTTTCTTCCATCCATTAGCTGTAGCTGCAGTGTCAAACTGCTTACAATACAGGGACCATGGCGACTGCTCATCAAAAGTCGGTGGTTTTACGGAATTGTGCGATGTCGCAACCCTGTCGCAGTGGTCTTGAATCTTCAGTGAATGAACTTTCTTTTCAGTCCTGCGATCTGCTCTTCAGTTTTCCGGAACATCTGCTCGAAAAATGCCCTCTGTTGCTCTCGTTGTTCCTTCTCCTCTTGTTTTTCGCTTTTTCGTCGTTCCATCTTCTCTTGCTTTCCTCTCAGTCGACGTTCTCCCTCCTTTTGTCGATGTTCCTCTCCCTCTTGTTTTCTATTCGCCGTCGTTCCTCAATTCGTTTTTCTTTCAGCATCCGCCTCGGAAATCCTCGATCATCACGTCATCTGGCTTGCGAGAAAGATAAACAACGCAGAGGCGTACTGTACTTATTTTCGTAACAATATAATAATATTTATTGCATTCATGAATTTCAGATTCACATTACAAAAGTTGGGATATAGACAATCGTGATAATAATATATTAAAACAACCTTTAGGGAAAACAATTCCATTCGTTTATATCCATAGAAAATAATAAAGGGGATGATAGAAAATAATACATGACATAAAAAAGACGAAAAACCTTCGTTGTGTTACTAATTTATATATATTAACAGGAATAAGAGGCCACTGCCAGCTGAAAAGACATCTGAAGGAACGGATTGGTAGAGGAAGCAGAACAGATTCTGCCAGGAGGAGAACGAAACTTACGTCCACATCCTATCAGGTTGCATCTCCAGGGCACACACCTATGATCATATGAGATAGAAGAGGGTAACTTACCCAACTTGAAGCCATCGCACATCCTAAACTTCCTGAGAAAAATATAACTAACATCAGCTATAAACGTCGAGAAATTCTCAACCGCATAGCAAGTAAAAGGGATACAATAGATCTCATAGTTTGCAGTATAATTTTCACCCATAACCACATAATACTGTTACGGAAATGAGTGAAGTACGCCCCTGTGTTGTTCGTTATAAGCGAGAAGCAACCGTTGACCTAGATTCTCCAAACAAACCGTCTGGGAATTCCGATGACGTCATCGAATCGTCCCGATGTTTTCGAGAGCCGTTCGTAAATTCATGAAGACAAGAACGAGAATATATAAGTCTTGCGAATCACGGAAGCGGCAGTTCTTGAATATTGTTGTGTAGAGAAACAAAGTAATTCATATTAGCGATTTAGTGCAGTGCGATCAAGTATTGTATCATCAGAGTGTATTATTGTGATTGTTGTTTTAAATAAAAACGAACCCAGTTTCGTAACAATACTAAATTATAATAAATGAACGCATTTTGACCATATTGAATATGAAACAGGCTTTTGTACTTCAGTAACATTCAAATTATCCAGAGTGAGTTTACTAGATTGTTTATATCCCCAGAGGTTTTTAAATTATTCGGTTGGAAACACTCGTATTGTGGGCATTTCCTTAAAATATGTTCAAGGTTTTCAGGTTCATTCATATTATATATAGTGCGTGCTTCGTCCTGATTGTCTGAATGTAGATGACGCTTACGTCACTTTCAATACTTTTCGGGATGCCAAGCGGTTCTGTGAAATTGTGCTCTTATCATGCCAATTGAAATTTTGAGATATAACTATTATTGTGCAGGATTCTGTGAAACATCAAAGTTTTTGTATGCAGTGGAGAATGATGACTCAGCCAACCTTTCCTCATTTCAATTAATTTCTGGATATTTTTCAAACAACACATCTTTATGGCGCCTGAGAGTGGAAATATTCAGTTGCTCTCATACTTCTGACTATCCAATTTTTGCGAAAAGGACTCTTTCTTGTGATGCTGAATTATAGCATGTATTATTCAAATTTTGTAGTCAGTAAATGTTCAAAACAAATTCTTGGTACCTAGTCTATAGGATGGCATGGACAGTATTTTTTTCAACCAGTTTAGGCACATTTTGAAAATTCTCAGAGATACTGATTTAATTCTCACCATCCAATATGGAGTGTTCATTGGTAGAAGAAGCCTAGTAATCTTTAAAAAACTGAACCTGAATTCTCTCTAGAATTGAGAAATATCTGAGAGCCCAAATTGCTAGTGTTGGTGAGCGAATTAAGTATTATGGTGTAGTAAAAATCCAGTATTCATTTATGGCAACACACGACCACAAATTATAGATTATGTGGACTTTAAAATATCCTGAAATTATCATCTGGTTTGTATTTTATTTTATCAACAAAAACAACCAATTCCATTTATCAACGAATTTCAACCTATAAATATAAAACATTGAACTGAATGTACTTACTGTGTTACGTATTAATAATGTGAGAGTCGAAAAGTCAAATTTAATCAGTGTCTACATTGTATTTTATATTATATTGTATTTTTTATTTTAGATTTTATTATTTAAGCTTTAAATTTTATATACCCCAGTTCCAACTCCTTAGTATCTGCTATGTCTAGTGTTTATTATGAACTTGTTATTAAATCTCATTTTTAATTCCTTCGAAACAAGTGTCTCGCACTTATCGAAACCTTAGGTATTATTTCGCACATATACCATATAAGCCAACAATGTACACTTTATTTTGTGAATAAATACCATTATTATTATTATCCATTCTCGAGGTCCAAGAATTCGTGTTTGAGCAAAAAGTGCCATAACAGTCTGCGGCCTATCTATAGAAAGATGAATATTGAATAGGAACATTTTTCCCAAAATTGAAAAATCTTCGACAATAATGAAATTATTTCTAATATCTAACAGAAAACAACTACTTCCTCGGCTAAAGCCACGCTGGACATTGAACTACATCTGATAGATATATGAATCAAAGAATCCTAACTCAAAAGTTTTTCAATTTTCAGAAAAATATTTCTATTCAATTGAGAATGTTTCCCTTTTCAAGATGAATACCTCCCAAGATGTTAGCTTGAACGATGGAAGATAGAGACTAAAGTTTATCTTCCAGTCGCAGATGATTCCACATCAAATAAACAAATCACAAATTATTTACTGTTGTAATACTTAAAACACTTAGGTAAACAAAAACTTTTAATTTTCAGTGATTTTTTCTATAAAATATTAAAATATGCTTCCTGTCTTTCCTTGTTGTTCATTTCAAAAACGGGCTTTTTTCCATAATTTCAATTTTTTTTTAATATAATTTTTGCAAAAAAATTGAAGCCATTGTTTGATTCATTTTGTTTCATACTTTAATTTTTTCATTACTACTATAATGTATAGCCTTTACTCGTAACCGATGGATAATTTTTTTTCGACGAAAAATACACATTTCCTAGCAAGCATTCTGCATCTTCTTTTCTAGAAGACATTTCAGTATGGAAACAGGAACTTGAAAAACCACAACTGTGCACTTAGGTGGTGGTGTGTTGATCGGACACCCAGCTGACACTTCACCATTTCATATTACATATGAATAAAGGCGATTTATTATTTATTATTATTATTATTATCATCGCGTGATCAACACGCGATGTGACCGACCATCGCCGGAAGCTCGCTCGCGCGATTGATGTCCAATCAGGACACGACCTTAGAAGATACTGAAAAATGCAGAGGAATGTGCAGCTACCACCCGAAAAAACACAGTACTGATTCAGTGTTTCGTTTTGATTCTTCTATGACATCAGTATATGTTGAAAGAACAAATTTTGGCAAGCTACTGGCCGGTTTTTGATAATTTTGAAAGCTTGGAAATGAAATGAAGCTTCTTTGACGGTTGATTTAGTAATGAAATCCATAGAATATTTCATAAATGTGATTTCTTTCAACTTTTGGCATGAACAAATTTTTTACAAGCCCCCAAAATGTTTTTAAATATTACGTCAGCACCAAATGTTGTTGGTTGCAGTAACCTGTTTTTGTAAACAGAAACGAAGACAAAATTACCGTAAACATTCTATCTGCACCACCAAGGAAACTCATTTTAGTATCAGTTAAGTGCTCTCAATCGATCATAGATTTCACGTCGCTGGGAATGGAAACTTACATACCTCAGAGCACTAAGATCCAAGCCTTCGAAAACCATTGGTTCAACCAGCGATGTTTGTGAGCTGTAATGACGAAATAAATAGCATCCCATCGCTAGCGCTAAGATCCGTGCCAACGACTATAACCTACATACACTCAAGAATAATATTAATAAATATCCCCTTTTCCTGTCCACTTCCTTACCCCTAATATTTTTGTTCTCTCCCGAACATTTACTTCATATTCCGCCAATCCATGAACATTACGAGGTGTAGCGTATATCCATTCCCTCCCTTATCCCTATATTTTACGAACATTACAGGACATATTGTGGAGCGAGAACTTATTAAAAAATATATTACTATTCGCTGGTTCGAAATTGAAAATGTATCTTCCAGAACACTTTATGTGTGGTAGCAACGAATTCCTTTGTATCAAAACAGAGAGAAAAATAAAGAAAATCCAGGTTTTTATGACAAAAAAAATTAAGACTAGCTTTTATACAAATGCACTTAGAAGGAAAAAATAATTTATTTAATTGTTTGACATAGGGTATTCTGTGAGTAGCAGATTCAAAATCTTGCCGCGCTAGAATACCTATTTTATATTCGCCGCAAGCTTTTGAATTTGCTAGGTACTCACAGAATAACCTAAGTCAAACAATTAAAGAAATTATTTTTCCCTTTTTAGAACTTGTCTTAATTTTTTTTTATAATTTTTATTCAATTCTTATTAATAATTTTTATTCAATTCTTTTTAATAATTTGTATTCAATTCTTTTTAATCATTCATGAAATCCGTCATCTTATTGAATTCTGATTGATATTCTCCGACCCCAAAAAACCTCCTTACCAATGTTGAATGGAATCGGGCCATAATAACAAAACACGTCGCCATCTTGAATTCTACAATTTTGACAAAAAATTCGTGATTTCTGTCCCCGAAAACCCCCCCATACCATTTTTGAATAGAATCGAACCATAATAATCACAAAACTCGTCCGCCATCTTGGAGCCGCCATTTTGTTTTTTCTCTAGCAAAAATTCCATAATAATGCTTATGAACACCTGCCAAATTTCATGTTAATCGGACAACTAGAAGTTTGTCAAAATTCACTTGCAAGATTTGAACTAAACATACATACCTACATACATATATACAAATCTGAAGTTAAAAAAAAGCTTGTAAAAACAGAATTTTCGCCATTTTCAAACTTTCTGTCCGGATTTAAAAAAGTTTTGCATTCAACATTGGAAGGACCTCATGTTTCTTTCCATTCTGGTGAAATTTCACGCCGACTTTCCGTTCGAATCTGAAAAAGTATTTAATATTTTATTGGAAAGAACCCAAGGTGGCTTTTTGCAAATATATTCGGATTTTTTTAATTTTTTTCGATGTTCTCCCTGAATTTTAAGGTGCCTTTTTCCTTCGTTCTCGAGTTCTGTCACTAATAGGGTGAAAATAAAACATATTTTTTATAAAACATGTATTGTCTTTTTTCCGGTCTGTTTTTATACGAAGGCAATAGTTTTCATTGTTCGCTATGAATTCGTTTCATTTCCGAGTTTAATCTGGAGAAGCATAAAATCCGCCCCACCATATCGTTGCTGGCAACGATTTTTCAGAAACGTTGCTGAGGAATTCGTTGCTAACTGCACACACATGAACACTTTCGGTATTTTCTATAACTCGCATCTCTTCTGTTGCCGCCGCCACTGGAGTCTCAGTATAGTCGGCTTGGCGAACAAGGTAGAACGGCGTCATATATTCAAAATTGACTCTTAAATTCAGTGGGAATAAGGTTTATGATATCTATATACGCGGCGACAGTGTTTTAAAACTTGGCGTCAGCCAGAAACGACTAAACAAGAAATGTCCATGGGACAGTCATGACTGTCCAATTTGCAAATATTTCCTCTTAAAACTTTTTTTATTTCATGAGAAA
This sequence comes from Gonioctena quinquepunctata, assembly GCA_018342105.1. Lineage (NCBI taxonomy): Eukaryota > Metazoa > Arthropoda > Insecta > Coleoptera > Chrysomelidae > Gonioctena > Gonioctena quinquepunctata. Next base: position 68,226 of record JAFIRS010004287.1, on the reverse strand, counting down.
GTCTGAATAAAATTCTCAGAAGTTGTGTTCTCTGATATAGATCACTTCTTGCAAAATAAAATATTTATCACCTTATCAGCTAAATTATTTGGAGAAAGGGTAAAGCATTTGACATTTCAAAGTGAAGTCATTCATGCAAAGTGGGGGTGTTGGCAACGCTGTGGCTGAAGTAGTCGATGATCATCTAATACGCGTATACGCGAACGTAAGGTTGAGTTTATGGTTTACATGGTGCCTTTTGCACCGAGTGCGTAAGAATATTGAGTTTTTGTGTCCCTTTTCGAATTGTTTTGAAACTGTCGTATGAACATGGCTTCTACTATTGCAGATTTCCATAAAATATCCCAAGAAGAACGGGAGGAAATCAGGGAAAGATTTACTGAGGTGAGTACTGAGTGTTGAGTTGTTTTTGTTTTTCAATTTCTAACCTTAGTTTTTCTTCAAATTCAATTTCATGTTTTCGGTATGTCGATGTTTTTGACATATCGGAATAGCTACGCCCACATAAACGTGTTTTAAAATAATGTATTCATTTCGTTAAACTTGAACTTGATCTTAATACTTGAGCATAGTGTGCTGTAAAATAATGTTTATACTGTTGTTCCAAAAGTTCAAGACCACTTAATCATCTATCATTGGAGGTTTCTCTTCGTTTTTGATGATGTACCTACCAAGTTTTTCAATCAATAATCTATTTAAAATATCAGATAAAGGTTGGTACAGACATACTATGAGTGAGTCATGACTGAAAACTGAAACGTTTTCTTACTCATAACATTATAATAACCTCATTCTCAGTATTTTTCGTTGAGTAATTCAGAAGTGTAAATATCATCAATAAAAATGCAAGATTTCATTTATATTCGGTGGGAAGTAGATTATTTCATGCTTAGCTGTGAAAAACAATCGCTTGTGAAGTAATTGTAATTATACACTTTAAAAGAATGTAATATACTTAAACTTTTACATTAGACACTGAATTATGTGGGTTTAATGGACCATCGCATTTGAAATTAAGTAGGTATAATGAAAAACAATGTTTTGAAAACAAGCTCTTAATCCAGATATAGGTAGGTACTTAAAAAATATTTTTTTTAGAGATACCTACCTATGTGAACTAAATGACAAACTTAGTTGTTAGTGGAGACGACTTTTTGTTAATCATCCCCAAAAAAACTTTACTTTGAGTACCTATGGACTACCTACTATTTTCGTATGTTAGTAGAATGTTTGTTCGTTTATTATGTGTATCCTTTAGTTGCAACAATAACAATTCCATAACATAGAATATATATTCTGTAGTTTCAGGTTGACAAATTTAGGAATATCTGATATTTATCTGCGATTTTTTATATATATATATATATATATATATATATATATTATATATATATATATATATATATAATCGCAGATAAATATCATATATATATATTGGAGAGGTAGTATTTGCTGGACTTAAGATCAGGCTATGTGTACAGTGACAAATCAGTGGATTCTAAAAATACTTACAGTGTCTATTGAGGTTATGTGCATCAGATGGTATAAAATAGAGTGTACATTACAAACATATTAAAAAACAATTCGTAAAATGTCAATAGAAGTAGTCATCACAATTTATTAACAATTATAAGAATATTGTTAATGAATTGTGATGACGACGTCTATTGACATTTTACGAATTGTTTTTTAATATGTTTGTAATGTACACGTCTATTGTAGCTTTCCCTGATGATGACAATAAACTTTGTCAAAATATTGGAATAAGTGTTACAGGAGTATATTTCCTGCATGCTGTCTACCCAAGTAGTACACATAGCCTGCCCGACAGACGTCCTGTCCAAATTTCTATATTCCCTCATTTTTTTCCTGAAAACTTTCGTCCGCGTACATTTTTTTCCTTTGTTTTTCTTTGTGTTGTTTCCAATAAGTTTATGCCTGTGACTCTGCCAGCTTCCTGTTATCCAGTTATCCCTTTATCCAGTTAACCCGCTATCTCGTTATCCCATTTAGCCCGCTATCCCGTTATCTCGCTATCCCGTTATCTCGCTCTCCTTTTATCCCGCTATCCCGTTATCTCGCTATCCCGTTATCTCGCTATCCCCTTTCTCGCTATCCCGTTATCTCGCTATCCCGTTATCTCGCTATCCCGTTATCTCGCTATCCCGTTATCTCGCTATCCCGTTATCTCGCTATCCCGTTATCTCGCTATCCCGTTATCTCGCTATCCCGTTATCTCGCTATCCCGTTATCTCGCTATCCCGTTATCTCGCTATCCCGTTATCTCGCTATCCCGTGTCTCGTTATCCCGTTATTCTGTTTGGCGTTATGGATAGCGCGAAAATAATTCTCCGTTTTCAAATATCTGTGTATACCAATTTTCATGGCGATTGGTTGAACGCTATAGAAGTTGATGCAGAGCAGCGCCACCTAGTGGCGAGTTATTGTAAAATGGAACCTTCCCCATGGAAAAACACTTACCTACTTTAAAAAAAGAATCAACCAAATATGTCGTTCCTATCGTCAGGTATGATCGAAATTGCAAACATAAATTATGATTTTTGCAGTTTGTCCGAATTTTCCAATTTTCCGGGCAACTTTTCCAATGTTTATTTTCATAAAAACCATCTTCAGTCTATCACGAACATTAAAAAAAAAGCAACACAATTTTTTTATATATATATATATATATATATATATATATATATATATATATAATTAATCTCGATAAAAAAGTTTATACGTTTTTTCGGCCGGCTTCCCAGATTATATTAATATTGAGAAAAAAAATTGAGAAAATTGTTTTCAAGCAAATTTTTTTGTTTTTTAGAATTGATGATTTCCACTGAAATAATCTACAAATATAAACGGTGCAAATGGTTTTCTTTCAGGACAATTTTTTTCCATGATTTTCATGTCATAGATATCACAATATGCTTATCTTAGCAACAAAACGCCTTGGGCTGATGTTTATATATAAATCATTTTTTGAAAATTTTAAACATGCATAAAATATACAATTCAATCATTCGGGATTTTATTTTTTGGCAGGTATTGATGATAATTAAATATTTTATCTTCACCCAATATCAGTTTAATCCGAGAGTCGAGGTATACTAAAGTAATCTAAGCCAGAAAAAGAAATATAGATTTAATCCGGTTAAAACCTGGCTAGAAGTTTTTATTTTTCCGTGGACAATAATCGAATGTTTGCCGCCTTCGGATTAGAATTTTATTCATTTCCATACTGGGTGTTTTTAAATTTGAGCCATTTTTTTCAATATAACTTGTGAAATGTGGTTTTTCAAATCAATGTTGCAATATAACGAAGGTACAAAACATACCGATGAAATCTGTCCCGTTACAGTCCTGGTATATATCACTATAATCACTAAGAGTAAAATAATTGTCCATGAATAATTTCACACTCGTTTTCTTTCACGTTATTCACTGTAGCTCTGTTCGTCGTACACCGTGTGGATTTTATTCTGTCCAAGCATGTGTATTGACACTGTGTGTGTTGTATTCTCGGGTTCTTTGGAATAATTAACTGAGTAGAACTTGTTTATAGAGAGTTTTTATTTGGTTTTGCTTGTACATCCAAATGAGATCGTCATACTGTTGGCATGTGACAATCTTGTACAAATAGCGCAAATACGATGTATTCTTATGACAAATCATGGAAATTTTTAAAGCGCCAATAGCTTTAGATCGTGCACATGAAAAATTGAAAATATGATCGAAACATTTTCTAAAACTCTTTCAGATGTGGAAATCTCAAACACAAACTGCTTTCAGATACAAAAGGATTTTTTATCACATGTTGTTCTCATTCATGTTCGTATGTGAGAGTAATTTATGTTTGAGATTTCCACATCTGAAAGATTTTTAGCAAATTTTTTATTAGATTTTCAATTTTTCATGTGAAGTGTAGAAGGAGAAAGTCAAAAATGTTCTCTACTCCCTCTTCTTCAGGTCTATTTCATATACAGGGTGTAATCTAACTTCTTGCACACCCGTGAATGACGGGTGTATAATGTCATTTTATAACAAATAACTGGTTAAAAATTAAAAAAAAAAAAAAAAAACCTGTTTTTTTGTCAAATTTGTCCAAATTTTGGGAACAGCCAATTTTTGGTAGGTAATTCATATTTTTTTTTGCTTATTATGGACTTATCGTAAACATTTCAAAGGAAAAATATTTTTATTTTTTTGTGGACTATCAACTGCAAGTAGTTAGATTACACCCTGTATATAATAGTATATCTGAAAATTTAAATTTGGCGCTTGCGCTATAATAGTATCCTTCTCAACCATGGTGTAAACAGTGTGTACTTAAGTTCTCTACATATGGAAAACTTTAAAAAATGTTTATAAAAAGTTTCGCTTCCTGAAAAAAATATATTAGACCATCGAAACTTAAAACAGGCTGGAATAGGGAAATGCTACTTTGGATTCAAAATCATATTCAAGTTTAAATCCGTTACTTTCATTTTTTACATTTCTAAAAAGTACATTTTTAAATAACTAAAAATATGTTCAAATATGCAACTCAAGCTCATTCATCACACATTTAACTTAAAAACATGGCACACTTAATATTTTGTTTCTTTACTTCTGTTTTGCAGCGATATTTGTGATACATTTAAATAATAATTGATAATAACATGATCATTTATTTTCCAAAATACAATATTATAGCAAAAAGCATCCCAAAAAATAACAAAAATACGTTGGCATTCACTTTTTTTCTCAATGCACATTTGCCTCGATATATTCACCTCCTCTTTCCATATAGGTAGACGTTCTTGGAAAAAATGCTCGTAATACATTTCTAAACACGTCGGATGTTATAATATATCCCCTATTACCCTCCCCAAATGGTCTTTGTAGGTATACTTTGAGTTTTATGTAGCCCCATGCTAAATAATCGACAGGGCTCAGATCCAGAGACCTAGCGGGCCAGAAAATATCAGAATATCTGTCGATTACATTAAAAATATTATTTAGGTATTGTCATATCCCTCGCGATATAATTTTCAGTTCTAAGAAACATTTTCTCATTTCATTTTGCTCTGAAATATTAATTAAGGCTACTTCTCTTTTCCAATTTCTAACCACTCTGTGCATGTTATTTCAAGTTTTAATAGTTTATGTTTCAGGAAGCAGATCTTTTTAAAGGAAGTAACTTGTTTCGTAAAATGATAATAAAAAAGTTTCCCGTATAGAGAACTGTTTTTTTCCCTACTACATCAGAAATTACTACTTATCAATACTCAATGTATGCGCCCCTAAAACATTCATATATTTATTATAAAAACGAAAATATGATGAATTTTCATCCAGTTCTTTCCTTAAATCATGAAATCATCTCCAGAAGATGCCTCCTTCTGGAGATCTATCAATCAGTTCCAAATGAATGATTTGAACTATCATGTCAATTTCGTCGAATATTCAGTCAAACTGGGTGAAATGGATATTGAAAGTGATTGTACCCCGCCAGGAATAAGGAAGCGGCAGAAAGTGCATATTTATTACAAGAATCGAAATATTTGTATCTAAAAATGTATCAAGAATTTCACGGGTGTGAAGTTATCCACAACCATAAAATACACTGAGAAAAATTTAACTCGGGTTTATTTCTCGTTAAAATTTCAATGTAGGGCTTATTCCAGTGCATAATCAAATTCTGTAGGTTGATAAATGTAAGAAATGATATTAAGAAGGCATTGTCACCCCGGGGGCGGGGGTGTAATCGGGGTGGAAATGTTGAAAAAATTAAATTTACATGCAAACGGCACTGTAGAGTTTTTTCGTTTGGAAGTTGGACTACATAGCACCTGATATATGAAATCATTTGTCGCCCCGTCGGAGGGCGAGTTTTGGGGGTGGAAATATTAAAAAAATCAATATTCAGTTTAAACGACAGTGTAGAGTTTTCTAGTATGCAGAATCGAATTCAGGAAGTCGAAATACATACCACCTGATATAAGAAATCATTTGTCGCCTCGTCGGAGGGTGTGTATTGGGTGGTGGAAATGTTGAAAAAAATCGAAATTCAGTTCAATCGGCAGTGTAGAGTTGTCTAGTATGCAGAATCGAATTCAGAGGGTTGAAATACATACCACCTGATATATAAAATATTTTATTTATTTATTTATTTATTTATTTAGCATTGCTAATACAATATCGTTTTATCACAAAGATACAGAGATGAGGTAGGTTCGTATAGATAAAATACAATAGATAAGAGACATCAATAAACAAACATTAGTAGAAACGTAAAACGCTAATTGTTAATTAATTAAAATATCAGAGCATGATATAACATAGTATTAAAAAGTACAGAGAAATCCCTATACCTAAACAATTCTGAGAACAAGAATAGCCTAGATCGCACTATAGAATGCGACGTTTAATTACTGAAATTGATCGTTTAATATAAATTGACGGATACTACTTTTAAAAATATTGATATTACGAGACAGTTTAATAAAATCGGGTAGGTTATTATAAATTACGATTCCAGCATCAAAGATACTTTTTTTCGTGCACATCAGATTGGTTTGACGAACGTTTATGTGGTTTTTTTGGCGTGTATTATACAGTGCTTCTCAAAAGTCCCCTCCCCCCCTCTTATTTTTGGAACGATTATAGGTACATAAACAAGTGAAATTTGGAAACTGAATATTAAAGGTTGTAAACTTCCCTACTAGTGATGATAGATGACGAAATCGTCAAAGATGACGTCACAAGGCCATTGTGACCAATAATTTCAAATGGAACCCTACGGCAAGCGACACCTCTTTTAAAAGGTATCGAAAAAAACCTATTAAATGATACTAATTTTGTTTGTGTTTATGGCAGTTTTAATGGCTCATTAGTAAACATTAAAATTTAAATTCCATTCAGTATGATATTAATTACAGATTTAAGAATCAGTATCTACTTAAAGAAATTGCTCGAAGTGACCTCCATTTACTTCCTGACAGTGAAATATCCTATTTTTAAACTCTTCTCGTACTTTTGCAAATGTGTCTGCGGAAACAGCCTCACATTCTACAACAATACGTTGTTTTAAAACGTCAATATTGTCAGGTTCAGTGGCGTGAACCTTCGATTTAAGGTACCCCCACAGAAAAAATCCAAAGGTGTGAGGTCCGGTGATCGAGCTGGCCATTCCGTTGAACCTCGTCGTCCAATCCATCTACCACGATACTCCTCATCCAAATACCGTCTTACTGCACCGTAATAGTGTGGAGGAGCACCATCCTGTTGGAATGTTATTTCCAAATTGCCGAATTCATCTGGATTATCTTCCAAAATTTCAAGGATTAACGGTTCTATTGCGTTTTGCAACAGCTCCAGATAAACCTCACCAGTTAAATTAGTATATAAAAAAAGAGGCCCAACGATGTGGTTTCCCAGGATACCTGCCCAAACATTCACCTTCTGGGGAAATTGGGTATGTGTTTCACGAAACAGGTGAGGATTTGCGTCACTCCAATACCTCACATTATGTGTATTTACATTTCCATTTAGATAGAAAGTACTTTCGTCACTAAAACAAATTGTTTTGACATAGTCTGGCTGTTGGTAAATTTTTGTTTCCATATTTTCACAAAATTCTATTCTTCGGTCTGGGTCGTCTGAGAGAGTTGATGAACCATTTTTAATTTGTATGGATGAAATTTGTTTTTTTTCAACACCCTGTGTACTGTACTTCGACTGACTTCACAGGTAGATGCAACGTGAGTTGTTGAAGAAGTAGGATTACCTATTACTTCTGCCAGTATATCAATTTTTTCTCATCAGAAATTTGTGGTCTGCCAGATCGTTTCGCATCATTAATACTACCCGTTGTTTCAAACTTACGAAGAAGCTCCCTTAAATAAGTCCTCGAAACGGGGCGATCGGGAAACCTCTCATTAAAAATGCGTTCTGCTGCATGAATATTTTGTCCAGTTTCACCAAGAATTAGGATCGCTGCTACTTTATCACCTAAAGCACGTACCATTTCGCTTCTTGAAGCACTTAAACGTTCGGCTCACAACAGTTTAACAAATTATTAAAATATACAAAAATATTAAAAGTACCAAAAGCTGCTAAAACAGTTAAACGTTCGATCAACAATACACACATTATTAAATGTACAAAAACTTGGACAATTACAAAAACGTCGAATCAGGGAGACTAACAGAAACGTCAGCTTATTTGACAACTATCCAGAGGCGGAGCTTGAATTTGGAATTTTAGTATTAACTGATTTAATTCATCACAGCTTTGCGTTTTTTAAAAGCGAGTTGCCAAAACTGCCATAAACACAAACAAAATTAGTATCATTGAAAAGTATTTTTTCGATACCTTTTAAAAGAGGTGTAGCTTGCCGTAGGGTTCCATTTGAAATTATTGGTCACAATGGCCCTGTGACGTCATCTTTGACGATTTCGTCATCTATCATCACTGGTAGAAAAGTTTACAACCTTTAATATTCAGTTCCAAATTTCACTTGTTTATGTATAATCGTTCCAAAAATAAGAGGGGGGGAGGGGACTTCTGAGAAGCACTGTATGAATGTATTTCATTGCGGAACAGTAGATTTGTAGACAAATATTCTGGTATCATATTATTTATAAGTTTGTAAATAAAAATTATTGTACGAACCTTAATTAAATTTTTAATTGACAGCCAATTTAGTTTTATTTTTTGTTTACATTTTCATATCTGTTGGTATTTAGTAAGAATCTCTTACATCTATTTTGGCAGAATCTGTAGCTTATGAATATCTGATTCATTGCACATAAAGAGTATAGAAGAACAGTAATCGAAATGGGGTTTTATTATACTATTAAATATTAATTGTTTAGTGTATTGAGTTACTGTTTTGCTTATCCTATTTGCCAATCCTATTTTTTTAGATATTTTCTTTGAAATATAATCAATGTGCTCACTAAAGGTAAGTTTTTCATCAATAATCATACCTAGATATTTAATATGGCTCACACGTTCTAGATCTCTTCCGTCAAATTGAATATTGCAATCAATTACTTCGTGCATTTTTCGTTTGTTTTTGATTATCATGTATTTACATTTACTCACGTTGACAACGATCTTATTATTATTAAACTAGTCGTAATTTTTTTTAAGGTGTTGGTTTAGTTTTCCTATTAAGTTATTAATATTATCACCCATAATGTAGACGATGGTATCATCTGCGACTAGGTGTGTTTTACATTCGCCCAAATCCAGATCTAATATGTCATTAATAAAACATATGAAAAGTAAAGCGCCCAATACACTTCCTTGTGGTACTCCAGTAAAAACAGTAATTTTTTGTGATATTTTATTATTGATTTTAGTTTTTTGATACCTATGTTCTAAATACGACTCAAATCATTTATATGAGGATGCATTTACTCCAAAGTAATATTTAAGTTTTTTTAATAAGATTGTTCTATCTATAACTTCGAATGCACGACGTAAATCTAAGAACACCGCTACAATACATTTACCTTCGTCCATAGCATATTTAAAGTCATTCACTACTTTTTGCAATGCTGTTTCACACGAGAGACCGCTTCGAAAGCCTGACTGGTTTTGGTTAAGCAGTTTTTGAGTATCAAGATATGCTGTGAATTGTTTATAGGTTGACAACTCTAATATTTTTTCCAAACAAGGTAAAGTGTTGATAGGTCTATGTTCCTCAATATTCTTAGTGCTGGTTATCTTTGGTACTGGAATTACAACTAAGGTTTTTAAATTATCGGGAAATTCTCCGAGTTGTAAAGAGGTGTTAATACAGTGTAAGAGAGGATAACCAATGACATCAAAAGTATTTTTTTATTAATTTAAAATCTATTTCATCTTCTGCTGCTCAAAGATAATGTTTTTGAGTTCTCCAAGTGAAAGTTTTTCGAAGTGATCGTCTTTTATTTGGGTTTACCGCTCGATTTTCAAAATAGGAGGCCTCTCTTATAATAAATGCAGCACTCGTTAGGTTGCTGACAATTTGTTCAATACTCGAAATAAAATATTCATTTAATTCATTTTCTATGTTTTCGTATATCTCAACATTATTTTTGAAAATAGTTGTTATTTGATTGGAAGGTTTTGTTTTTATTAAAGATTTTAAGGTTCTCCATAGTAATTGTGAGTTATTTTTGACATTATCAATTTTATTTCCAAAATATGATTGTTTGAGATTATGAATTACCATAATACTATTATTTCTTTTTTGAGTATATGACAACCAATCAGCTTTAGACTTGGAGATTATGAATCTGTTATAGGCATAGTTACGGTCGGATATAGCCATTTTGGCGGTTTCTTTAAACCATTCTTTTGATTTTATGACTTCTGGTTTGCTGGGGGTATTCATTATGGAAGGTTTCTTTTATATTTGACATAAAATTTGTGAAGACTTTGTTTACGTCGACAGAGTTATAGAGCCATTCTTTTTCGATAAATTTCCGACTTAAATTGTGGTAGTCAATTTTTCTAAATTGATAGTTTTCTTGGGTAATATTATATTCATGTTGTGGTATGCGTAATGTTAATGTTTCATGGTCAGTAGTTTTATTATTTAGTTCATGTACTTCCACATCATAGTTATTAGAAAAGACCAGATCAATCGTACTTGCACTATGTTCTGTGACCCTGGTATAAAATGTAACAAACTGTTTGAAATCGTATAGTGTGAAATATTGTTTCAATTTCTTTGTATACATGGCATTTGGGATATCCCAGCGAATATTGAAGTCTCCCAGAAATATATAGTTTTGACTAAAATCAATTTCTTCTAAAATTGTTTCCAAATATGGAGTCGCATTTGGAGAATGGTATACACACGCTATCTGCCATACCTTTTTTTCGACAGTTAATTTAATAGAAGTTATCCAATAATTCATTTTATAACTTACATTTCTCAACACTATATTTTAAATCTCTTCTAACATAGAGAATAACCCCGCCAGTATGTCTACTTCTGAGTTACATCTAACGATTTCATATCCGTCAATATAATATAGATTTCTACATCACAAATATCTTCGGTTACTCTTGTTTCAGACAGACACAACACTAAGGGATTTTCGTCAAAAACTCAATTTCATCATAGTGCGCTATGAGACTTTGACAATTTAAGTACAACACATCTTTAACAATAATATTCGATTACGATTTGTATCTATTTTGTTGGGGTCCTAGGCATGCTCCTCGGTTATAGTTGGGCCTCGTCGTAAAAAACGGGAGTTGAAACGATTCACCCCCACATATTCTGGCCATATTTCAGGATCGGTAAATTGTTTGGTAAAGTTCGCTGGTACAGAGACTTTAAATGAAGTATATATCTCTGGATATTTCGATTTCATTTTTTCACATTTAGTATTTAGAATATTTTTTGTCTTTAGGTAGTTTTCAAGTTCCACAGAGGTCATGTCTTAAGGCCATCGAAAAACGTGAAAGTCAATGTATCTTGTTACACCAACAAAAGAGTTGTTATTGTATGCTCTGCCAAAAATTATATTATTTTTCCTTCTTGATTTCTGAGCTTGTCATCCTCCATCGTTATTTTCGTTTCTATCTGCTTTGTCACCTGAATCCATATACGTCGTACTTGATGTTTTTTCTCGCAGTGCTTCAAAAACATTTTCGTTATCGATTTGTTGAAAATATGAACAGGATGTTCATAAAATCAGATATGGAATCATCTGCGACTGAAAGACAAACTTTAGTCACTATCTTCTTCTTCTTTCAAGATAACCTCTTGTGGTGTATTCATGTTGAAAAGGGAAACATTCTCAAACGTTTTTTGCTTATCTGGTATTTGCTTGGTTGTGGACCTTAGACGATGTTGATTTGTACAGTTTTTACCCATTGTTGGATTTCTGTTTTTCTATGTTCGTTGGTCATTAGCGGAAATATTTTCAATTGTTTTTCTTTTTTCATCAGTAGTTGTGTTAACAAATGCTTTTTAGGTCAACATTTTTTCGCATTCTCCGAAAATTATGATTGAGGTGTCATTCGATTCGGAATGGCATGTAGATATTTTTTGAGAAAAGGCCGCTCGCAAAAATTGCAATAGTTATAAACAATTAAGTGAAAAAAAAAGTGGGGTTTGGTTTTTGGCCAATATCTCAAAAACTATTCGAGATAATCCAAATTTGAAAAAAAATGCAAAAAGAGGAGGAAATTTCCTAAGAAAAAGTTTGGACTCCCGGAACTGTAGGACCAATATTTATAATTTTCCCAGAGGGTTGAAAATACGCCCGAAAACGGGTACTCCGGCTTGCGCAAGCCACGTCCCTTTCGGACCTTTAATGAATAAATATTATTTAAACTTATTAAATATGAAAATTAAGAATTGAAAAAATTCAGGCGCCTGCAGGATAGGTCAATAAACAATAATCCGTGGTCCAAAAAATTTTATCGCGATTTCTCAATAACTTATCCATTAGTTAATTAACACTTTTTTGTATCACGAACATTAACATTGCAAGTGCGATCATTGTTAAACTATTAATCTGAGAATGTTTTCCTCTCGTGGAGCTATTTCTCAAAAGTCTAAGAATAGATTCCCGTTGGAAAAATTGAAAAATTGTTAATTTTCGTTTTGTTATTAACAATTTACTAAAGTGAAAAATTATAAAGCTTCATTAAACATTGAAAAAAACTTTTTTTTTTATAATATTATAATTGATCCGTTTTTTTATGATCAGAAGCTACTTAAAAATAATTTTTAATAATTTTTATCTCTTGTTTGAAAAATTGTTATGAACAAATGCGTTGTTTATGAGATCATTAAAAAAATTTTTTATAACATAATCTTTGATGATAATTATGATAAAAAAAAAAACGTTTCTTAAAAAAATAATTTTATTGCTTAAAAACGCATTTGTTAAATAACATTTTTTTTACCACTTGTTATGAAAATTAAGGAACCATTTTTTTTAATCATTATTTATCTTGGTCTTTGATATTAAAAAAAAAGTTTATTATTGAAATTTTCATTGTTTATTTAATAAACAATTTGTTATAAACAAATGAATTATCTCTTTGTATTTTTTTTCTTTTTCTACTAAAAAAAAAAAAAATTTTAAAAAATTATATTTTTTATTAATTTATTTACATTAATGGTTTTTTATGTTTAATTTTATTATAACTTTTTAACTAATGGAGATACAAGGAAAAAATTTGAGACTTATTTATTCTTTATCAATTAAACAACAAATTAAGCCGAATTCGAAGCTCTCACTCAATTATTTATTTATTTCATACCATTTGTTTATAAGAATAATCTTTCAGAAAAAAAAATTCTAAAATATTTTATAAATAAACTTGCTTGAATTAAACAACATTTCTAATCAATTTTTAGTTACTAAGATGCTTAGACTAATAAACTTGGAGATTTTTTTTTCAAACTCATTTTTATTCATAATTAAAAAAATTACCGAGCAGAACTAAAATTTATAAGCTAAAATTGTTGATAAATATACGTTAGATAAAAAGTTACATAAGTTGTATGGTCATAGTTATATTAGTTTATAAGATATTTAGACATAAAAGTAGAAAACAGTTTTGGCTTAATTTGTTGTTTAATCAATAAAGAATAAATAAGTCTGAAATTTTTTCCTTGTATCTTCATTAGTTAAAAAGTTATAATAAAATTAAACATAAAAAACCAGGTCAGAGTGGTGAAATGAAAGAGAGCAGAAAATTTAAAGTTCAATAAAAAATATTATTTTTTTTTCCAAAAATAATACATGGTTGTTTTTGTTTTTTTGAGTAGAAAAAGAAAAAATACAAAGAGATAATTCATTTGTTTATAACAAATTGTTTATTAAATAAACAATGAAAATTTTAATAATAAACGTTTTTTTTTTAATATCGAAGACCAAGATAAATAATGATTTAAAAAAATGGTTCCTTAATTTTTATAACAAGTGGTAAAAAAAAATGTTATTTAACAAATGCGTTTCTAAGCAATAACATTTTTTTTTTTAAGAAACGTTTTTTTTTGAAAAATCATAATTATCATCAAAGATTATGTTATAATTTTTTTTTAAATGATCTCATAAACAACGCATTTGTTTATAACAATTTTTAAACAATTGGAGATAAAAATTATTAAAAATCATTTTTAAGACTTCTGTATAAGAAAACGGAATTATAATATTTAAAAAAAAATTTTTTTCATGTTTAATGAAGCTTTATAATTTTTCACCCTAGTAAATTGTTAATAACAAAACGAAAATTAATAATTTTTCAATTTTTCCAACGGGAATCTATTCTTAGACCTTTGAAAAATAGCTCCACGAAATTTAAAATTTTAATTAATTCGTGTAAAAAAATTGTTAATTAACTAATGGAAACTTATTGAAAAATCGCAAAAAATTTTTGGACCACGGATTATTGTTCATTGATCTATCCTGCAGGCGCCTGAATTTTTCAATTTTTAATTTTCATATTTAATAAGTTTAAATAGTAGGTATTTATTCATTAAAGGTCCGAAGGGGACGTGGCTTGCGCAAGCCGGAGTACCCGTTTTCGGGCGTATTTTCAACCCTCTGGGAAAATTATAAATATTGGTCCTACAGTTCCGGGAGTTTCCTCCTCTTTCTGCATCTTTTTTCAAATTTGAATTATCACGAATAGTTTTTGAGATATTGGCGAAAAACCAAAGCCCCTTTGTTTTCACTTAATTGTTTATAACTATTGCAATTTTTGCGAGCGGCCTTAGCATTTTCTCAAAAAATATCTACATGCCATTCCGAATCGAATGACACCTCAATCATAATTTTCGGAGAATGCGAAAAAATGTTGACCTAAAAAGCACTTGTTAACTAGACTATTGCACTCCATTGCATAGAAGATGAATTAATTGTATATTACTTTCTTTCAAATTTGTCACTTCTTCTTTGAGTTCGTCGATTTTTTCTTGCAGCTTATCCGATTCTCTTTCTATCAATGAAGATGATATCAATAAATTCACTACTTTTTAGGAAATCACGTATTACTTCCGAATGATTTGTTCGATTAGTCATTTTATTCAATATCTATACCGCTCAGAGCGAACACCTGTTACCTCGACGGCCTCGACTCTATTATCGCCCCGCCGGAGATTTAGTTTTGGTTTAAACGGCATTGTAGAGTTTTCTAGTATGCAGAATCGAATTCAGAGGGTTGAAATACATACCACGTGATGTATGGAATCATTTGTCGCCCCGTCGGAGGGTGAATTTTGAGGGTGAAAATATTGAAAAAAATCACAATTCAGTTTAAACGGAGGTGTATTTATAAACTAATATTCCTCATCAGTATTAACAATCCTCACCTCTACCCCCATGGCAAATAATGCTGCTCGTACCTCCCCGTGGTAACAATTTGAAATATTTTAATTACTCTTTATCAGTAATTTATTTCAATGTTGAACTGTAAATAAAGTCATAGTCAGGATTTTGAATTGTTATTGGCAGAACCGGGCAGAACTTATTAATGAGTAGATTTTTTTATTGTTTGCAAGAAAAGTGTGTCACCGCATTTTTACGTATGGCAGAAAGTCATTCATGATAAAAAACTAGTTGGCCCTCTTGAATATTCGTATTTTTTTATAAAAAAATAATGATCTTCAACAAATTTTTTGTAATAGATTTTGAATGTAAATCTCAAGAACTTGACACTGCCGTTTAAACTGAATTCTGATTTTTTTTCAACAACAAATTATTTCATGTAGCAGGTGGTATGTATTTCGACCTTCAGAATTCGATTTTGCATACTAGAAAACTCTACACCGCCGTTTAAACTGAATTTAGATTTATTTCAACATTTCCACCCCTCAATACACACCCTCCGACGGAGCGACAAATGATTTCATGTCCCAGGTGCTATGTATTTCAACCCTCTGAATTCGATTCTGCATACTAGAAAATTCTACACTGTCGTTTAAACTGTTTTTTTTTTAAACATTTCCACTCCCCAATACACATCCTCCGATAAATGATTTCATATATCAGGTGCTATGTATTTTGACCTGCTGAATTCGATACAGCACACTAGAAAACTTTACACTGCCGGTTAAACTGAATTCTGATTTTTTTCAACATGTCCACCCAAAAACTCGCCCTCCGACGGGGCGACAAATCATTTCATATATCAGGTGCTATGTATTTCAACCTCCCGAATTTGATTCGGCAAACTAAAAAACTCTACAGTGCCGTTTGAATGTATATTTAATTTATTCAACATTTTCTCCTCGATTTCACCCCCGCCCCCGGAATGACAACGCCTTTTAAATATAATTTGTTACATTTATCAACCTACAGAATTTGATCGTGTACTGATATAAGTAAGCCCTAAATTGTCATTTTAACGAGAAACAGATCCGAGTTACATTTTTCTCAGTCTATTTTGTGGTTGTGGATAATTTACATCCGTAAGAATTTCTAGTCATTGATTGCGACTGACAGTATTCATTGTCATTTTAACGAGAAACAGATCCGAGTTGCATTTTTCTCAGTCTATTTTGTGGTTGTGGATAATTTCACATCCGTAAAATTTCTAGTCATTGATTGCGACTGACAGTATTCATTGTCATTTTAACGAGAAACAGATCCGAGTTACATTTTTCTCAGTCTATTTTGTGGTTGTGGATAATTTCACACCCGTAAGAATTTCTAGTCATTGATTGCGACTGACAGTATTGTACAGGTTTTATGTTTCATTATTAACCTTAGTCAGTAATGAAATCATTATTAACCAACTTGCTTTAGAAAAACAAAGTAACTTGAGAAATACTTGCCCCTCCAAACGTTATTTTAGATACGCCACTGCTCTGGATCACTCATACTTGACAAGAAAATATCTTTATCGATCAATTGTATTCAATATCGAATTAATTTAATTATTAGTCATTGAATACGAAATCGGCTTCATTCTATGCAGGTGTAAGTATATATCTTACAACTTTTTATAACCATATTTGGAAATTTACGTCATTCGCTTTGTTTCAGATTTAAGAAAGACATATAGGCCAGTCATTATGGACATTATTAATAATTGGGAACCTTTTTCCAAGAAAAACAATATTTAAAATGCAATTGGAAATTTTGTTGTATTTTTGCCAGTTACAGGAATAAGTTGAAAATGTCATTCTTTCTCAAGGGTTGAATTTGCCAGATTTAATCTGGTCAAAAATCGCTATTTTTTCCTGGCCAATAATTATATATATATATATATATATATATACACTGCATCCATAAAGTAACGCATAAATTCATTATTAGCTAAATAAACAATATTATTAAAAATTCCAGAAGCAGGTCGATTTTTTATTTTAATTAACAATTTTTTAAAATAATAATTTAAAATACAGGGTGATTTAGCTTCGAGTAATTACGTCATAACCGTTTTTTTAAATGGAACACCCCATTTTT
This sequence comes from Gonioctena quinquepunctata, assembly GCA_018342105.1. Lineage (NCBI taxonomy): Eukaryota > Metazoa > Arthropoda > Insecta > Coleoptera > Chrysomelidae > Gonioctena > Gonioctena quinquepunctata. Next base: position 50,797 of record JAFIRS010004287.1, on the reverse strand, counting down.
TTTATTTCCGAAGTAACCTTGCTGAGCTGATTCCAAAAATGTATGGCAAGTTGCTTCAAGTTGGTACAGGGTGGGCAACAATACAAAAGGTGATTTCAAATTTTTATTAGAAAGTTATACGTTACTGTATTTTTACAAAATAATAAATGAAGAATTAACGTAATAAAAATTATTAAATGAAATTACGAAGTTATGCAGCTGGACACACTACCAAAAACAATCAGAAGAAATTCACAGTAATTGTTCTCCATTGACTGCCAGACATTGACCTACTCGGGCATTAACTTGCCAGGTCTGTTGGTATAGAGTTTAGATTTTAAATAACCCCATAAAAAGAAGTCTAATGGTCTAGGATCAGGTGATCTAGCGGGCCATTCCACTGTTCCCCTTCTTCCTAAAACACTGTTCCCCTTCTTCCTAAAAAATAAACTCGGGCACAGTTGCAGCCATCCTGTTGAAACCAGATTATGCGGTCTAAATTATTGGCTATTTGAAAATCAGGAAAAAGCTGCATGACCAGTGTGAAGTTAGCAGCCACTTTTCAGCAGCCATTTTCTCCCCAGCAGCCAAACATTGAATATAATATTGAACAATTGGGAAAGAGTTTCTCACCGCTACCGCATGTCGTCTTATATGTGATGTTAGTATACATTGCCTTAAAATTTATTTGAACCATTAATGATCTTCCAGTTTTACTCTAAAATATTAAAAGTAAAAAAGAAAATTCTGTGAAGGAAAAAAATAGCCGCGTTCATAATTGCAAGAGAGTGTTTTATATACTAGAAGAGTACACTGTATGAACGACTTCATTCTGGGAGGCGTCCAACGGGTGGTTCCATCCTCATGAAAACTTAAAGAAATCGATTTTTCTATGAAGGAAAAAATAGCCGCGATTATATTTCTTAGAGAGTATTTTATATATCAGAAGAGTACACTGTATGAACGACTTCGATTTGGGAGGCGTCCAAGGGGTGGTTCCACCCCCATGAAATATAAAAAATCGATTTTTCTGTGAAGAAAAAAATTTACTGCGTTCATAATTGCCAGAGAGTGTTTTATACAGTGCTTCTCAAAAGTCCCCTCCCCCTCTCTTATTTTTGGAACGATTAAACAGAAACAAGTGAAATTTGGAAACTGAATATTAAAGGTTGTAAACTTCCCTACTAGTGATGATATATGACGAAATCGTCAAAGATAACGTCACAAGGCCATTGTGACCAATAATTTTAAATGGAACCCTACGGCAAGCGACACCTCTTTTACAAGGTATCGAAAAAACATATTCAATGATACTAATTTTGTTTGTGTTTATGTCAACTCGCTTTTAAAAAACGCAAAGCTGTGATGAATTAAATCAGTTAATACTAAAATTCCAAATTCAAGCTTCGCCTCTGGATAGTTGTCAAATAAGCTGACGTTTTTGTTAGTCTCCCTAATTCGACGTTTTTGTAATTGTCCAAGTTTTTGTACATTTAATAATTTGTGTATTGTTGATCGAACGTTTAACTGTTTTAGCAGCTTTTGGTACTTTTAATATTTTTGTACATTTTAATAATTTGTTAAACTGTTGTGAGCCGAACGTTTAAGTGCTTCAAGAAGCGAAATGGTACGTGCTTTAGGTGATGAAGTAGCAGCGATCCTAATTCTTGGTGAAACTGGAAAACAAAATATTTTTAAGGTTTCCGGTTTAAGGGACTTTTTCGTAAGTTTGAAACAACGGGTAGTATTAATGATGCGAAACGATCTGGCAGACCACAAATTTCTGATGAGAAAAAAATTGATATACTGGCAGAAGTAATAGTTAATCCTACTTCTTCAACAACTCACGTTGCATCTACCTGTGAGTCAGTCGAAGTACAGTACCCAGGGTGTTGAAAAAAAAACAAATTTCATCCATACAAATTAAAAATGGTTCATCAACTCTCAGACGACGACCCAGACCGAAGACTAGAATTTTGTGAAAATATGGAAACTAAAATCAACCAACAGCCAGACTATGTCAAAACAATTTGTTTTAGTGACGAAAGTACTTTCTATCTAAATGGAAATGTAAATACACATAGTGTGAGGTATTGGAGTGACGCAAATCCTCACCTGTTTCGTGAAACACATACCCAATTTCCCCAGAAGGTGAATGTTTGGGCAGGTATCCTGGGAAACCACATCGTTGGGCCTCTTTTTTTAAATACTCATTTAAACCCAATTTCCCCAGAAGGTGAATGTTTGGGCAGGTATCCTGGAAAACCACATCGTTGGGCCTCTTTTTTTAAATACTCATTTAACTGGTGAGGTTTATCTGGAGCTGTTGCAAAACGCAATAGAACCGTTCATCCTTGAAATTTTGGAAGATAATCCAGATGAATTCGTGGTAGTTGGATTGGACGACGAGGTTCAACGGAAGGGCCAGCTCGATCACCGGACCTCACACCTTTGGTTTTTTTTCTGTGGGGGTACCTTAAATCGAAGGTTTACGCCACTGAACCTGACAATATTGACGTTTTAAAACAACGTATTGTTTCAGAATGTGAGGCTGTTTCCGCAGACACATTTGCAAAAGTACGAGAAGAGTTTAAAATCGGATATTTCACTGTCAGGAAGTAAATGGAGGTCACTTCGAGCAATTTCTTTAAGTAGATACTGATTCTTAAATCTGTAATTAATATCATACTGAATGGAATTTAAATTTTAATGTTTACTAATGAGCCATTAAAACTTTCATAAACACAAACAAAATTAGTATCATTGAATAGGTTTTTTCGATACCTTTTAAAAGAGGTGTCGCTTGCCGTAGGGTTCCATTTAAAATTAATGGTCACAATGGCCTTGTGACGTCATCTTTGACGATTTCGTCATCTATCATCACTAGTAGAGAAGTTTACAACCTTTAATATTCAGTTTCCAAATTTCACTTGTTTATGTATAATCGTTCCAAAAATAAGAGGGGGGGAGCGGACTTTTGAGAAGCACTGTATAACAGAAGAGTATACTGTATGAACGACTTCGATTTGGGAGGCGCCCAAGGGGTGGTTCCACCCACATGAAATCTTAAAAAACGATTTTTTATGAAGGAAAAAAATAGCCACGTTCATAATTGGCAGAGAGTGTTTTATATATATTTAAGGAAAAAAATTGCCGCTTTTATATTTCTTAGAGAGTGTTTTATATATCAGAAAAGTACACTGTATGAACGACTTTGATTTGGGAGGTGTCTAAGGAGTGGTTCTACCGTCATAAAATCTTAAAAAAATCGATTTTTCTATGAAGGAGAAAACCAGCCTTGTTTTTATTTTTTGGACGCCTCCCAAATTGAAGTTGTTCATACAATGTACTCTTCTTATAAATTATGAATGCGGCTTTTTTGTTTCCTTCACAGAAAAGACGATTTTTTAAGTATTCATGAGGGTGGAACCACCCCTTGGACGCCTCCCAAATCGAAGTCGTTTATACAGTTACTCTTCTGGTATATAAAACACTCTCTGCCAATTATGAACGCGGCAATTTTTTTCCTTCCCAGAAAAATCTATTTTTAGTGATTTCATTTGGGTGGAACCACCCCTTGGACACCTCCCAAATCGAAGTCGTTCATACATCGTCGTACTCTTCTGATATATAAAACACTCTCCAAGAAATATAAACGCGTCTATTTTTTTCCTTCGTAGAAAAATCGATTTTTTAAGATTTCATGAGAGTCGAACCACCCCTTGGACGCCTCCCAAATCGAAGTCGTTCATACAGTGTACTCTTCTGAGATATCAAACAGTCTCCAAGAAATATAAACGCGGCAATTTTTTTCCTTCACAGAAAAAACGATTTTTTAAGATTTCATGAGGGTGGAACCACCCCTTGGACGCCTCCCAAATCGAAGTCGTTCCTACAGTGTACTCTTCTGGTATATTAAACACTCTCTCCCAATTATGAACGCAGCTATTTTTTTCCTTCACAGAAAAAAACTTTTTTAACTTTTAATATTTTAGAGTATTACTGGAAGCTCATTAATGGTTCAAAGATCTTTCAAGGCAATGTATATGAACATCACATATGCGATAGCGGTGAGAAACTTATTCCCAATTGTTCAATACTATATTCAATATATTTTATTTATTATGGTCTATGATGGCATAATGACCCCGTAAGCATTGCAAATGCCTTTGCAGAGTATTTTAGCAATTATTTCGCTACACCTAGTCAGACCATACAAAATAATACTACCGTAAACTTGGCGAATGATGCTTTGATCATAACATAACAAACTTCACTTTCGTTTGTGAAGCTCTCAAAAAAATCAAGCCAAAATTTACAATGGGACCTGATAAAATACCAGCTTTCCTGATTCATGACTGTGCCTCCTTATTCGCTGCACCTCTGGCAATACTTTTCAACCTCTCAATAAAATACCAACAGTTCCCTGATGTGTTGAGACAATCTAAATTAATACCAGTTTTCAAAAAAGGTGACAAACATGACATAGAAAACTATCGGCCTATTACAATAGTCAATAATTTCTCAAAATCTTTTGAAATCCTTCTTAATAAACCACTTTACAACCATGTCAAAAATCAAATAACTAAATATATATATATATATATATATATATATATATATATATATATATATAAATAAGTAAGTAAGTAAGTAAGTAAGTAGCACCTAAGCTTGTCAGTAATCACCTGAAGACAATTGCAGATAAAAGCATTCGAAACGTCGTGAAATCCTTTCAAATCCATTAAGACGATGGACGTCCGAAACGAGAGTAATCAATTTTGGGCCTAGCTGGCCCCCTAATATTATATTTCGCAAAAATCGTTCTATCCATCGCCCCTGGCGCGCAGTGTATGTCACTCAGGTTAATCCCAGAAGAGATTCAGACTCATCCTCGGTATATCAAATGATCGTGAAAATTACAGAATTCTACTCCAATAATTATGGAAGATACGGGGGTGTTTCAATGAGAAGTGAGACAAATTCGGATTTCATTCAATCTTTTCATTCCATTGTCGTATTGATTGAATCATATCGATAAAAAACATTCGGTATGAAACATTTACGTAAATTCTTCTAAACCCTGCATTGTTTGTATTTTCTGCGAACAATGCCGTAATAAAGGCATGGTTTAATTTTCTGGTGATTATGCTTTGAAGTGGAATGTTTGAATCCATCAGTTTATTATTGAGATATAAATATAGTTCTAAATAATCGAAATATACTGCGTAATTACGATTGGGGTCACCTAAGTGACAATAAAGACTTTCCATTATTTAACTATTACTCGCGGTTTTTCTCAAATATTTTCACATAACTAGCCCATTTTTCTTCTTTTTCATTTCGAGAAAAACGTTTAGGAATATTACTGTTATTGCTCCTTGTTCCAAAAGTTTTTTTTTTGGAACAACAGAACCAAATCCCTTGAAAATAAATATTGCAAGTTAATTTGGTTGGACGAGACGGTAAAAACTAAAATTCGTTTATTTTCGAATTGAAAGGTTTCTTTGAATATTTGATATGCCTGTTTTCCTATTTCCTGTTTGAGTGGGATTTAGAAATATACTTTTCTACAATAAAATACATTGCGTTTATTCCCAGGAAATGATACAACAATGTGTATACAGATATATCTCCTCTGTGGAAGTGGTTTTGCTATATGTTGATTCATATGAATATTGGTGATTTCCTTCGAATTCCAGAAAGTTCGTGTTCTATATCTATTACTTCATCATTTCGGTTTGCCCCACTAATATATTGGTTTAAAACGTCATCGCTACTTTTTATATGATTTATATGTTATATTCTGCAGCATTTTGCTAACATTGAATTTTGAAAGCATACCTACTTCGCAAACTATAAAAAAAACAAATCGAGTTCTCAACTTTATTGACAATGAATGTTTTTAGTGCTCAAATTTCGCTACCTTGCAGCGTTCATACGACTTGACCACTGCGTGTTGATATTACTTTGATATTGATTAAAAGTTATTTTTGGTGGAGGAATATTGTTTCTTGACATGGTTGTCTGGATTTTTTACCTTCCGCAATCTGAGAATGAAAATAATGTATATCAGGACAATATATACAGGGGCTGTTCATAAAATACGTCACGCTAAATTTTGCCTTTTTGGATCTAAAATAACCAATAAATAAATAAAAAAAATATTTATCAGAAGTCCATGGATTTTTTAAATGCTCAGCAATATCTATGATTGGCATTGAAGTACCTTCTCCTTTATCCTCGAGACTACCATTTACTTCACCTTCATCTATACCAGCGCTTCCATCTCCGAATATGCATAGTAGCTTTGTACAACTTGCTTTGTACAACGAACCACCTCATCTTTTTCGTTTTGGGTGTACATTTTTTAGTTTTAGGCTAAAGATTTACAGCGAGACGAGCAAGTAGGTCAATATATACTCCATCAGAATTTACTTGCGATACACTTAATCCATTTTGAGTTTGTTGTAATTTAATTGGTGGAGGCAAGCATCCGTTTGGTAGTACAACTTACACTACTTCTAGTTTGACCACAACACTATTTGTACATTTAAAAATTTGCAGTAAGTATTGAGACTCACGAACATGTTTACTATACCAATCATCAATTAATAATTGCACTTTGTCGCCATCGCCTTCTTTTGGTGCTATACAGTGTCATCCTCAAAGTATGCACCATATGGGAAACTTATTTATTAAGGTAGTTGTCGTGCTACAAAAGTGTCAAACATTAGGCTCGATTGTAGCGTGACGCGATACATGTTCAAACGCTGAATTAGTGGGATCTTTTTTAAGGAAACTGTACACTCAGAAACGCAACTATCATGCGTGACACAGCAAAGAAGCCATGACTGGACTTTTGGCAACGTCGCAATCCAACGATCGTTCGCATTTAGTTGTTCAAGATACAGTGCAGTTTGCTCTAAAAACATTGGTGAGGTATCGTTATTGAATATAAGAAAAACGTTCCCAGATTTAAGAGGGCCAGGAATGTTCGAGCTATCAAAGTTAGCCAAATATTCAATACCAAACGAAACATCAGATAATTTCCACGAAGCGATGTACGATGTAAACATTTTGCAAAAATTAGTTCGCTTTACCTAATTTAAATTCATTAAAAATGTTATATCACGAGAATTATTGAAAAAAAATGCGCAACAAAATATAACATACGATTTTCTGAAACAATGTATCACGATGAAGAAGAAGAGCTGTGATTAATCACCTTACTGGAAAATCGGAGAATAGAAAACATAGGGCTACTGAAAATGGGAAAGCATTTACTAAAATCATTAATGATTTAAAAATAAATGTTTAGTCAATCAAGTGATTATTTAATATAATAGTTAGAAAAATAACTAATATTACATTCATTGTTGTTTATATTTTTTGTAGATTTATACGTTTTATTTTATTAGCCTGTTGGAAATCTGAATCATTTTTGTTTATGTGAAAGAGAGTTGGCGGCGTGCAGACAAGAATTTTTTAATTTGATCCCTGCCCGAGGATATCTTTTTCTAGAATTTAAAAATTCTTGTCTGCACGCCGCCAACTCTCTTTTATATTATATATTTCAGACACAAAAATGTCCCTTCTTAAATTTTTTTTTTATGTTAAAAAATATTCGAATTATATTATACGTACATGTGTTGTACAAATGTATAAATAAAATAAAGTTTATACACTGTTGTTTGCCGTAACTACGTATTAACGCAATTATTCACAATTATTATTCATAAATATGTGCATTCCAAAACATAGTTCAATTCAAAACAGCAAGACCCTCGCGCTCTCGCTTATTTGAATCACGAGCGCTCGCTTGAGGCCTTCCCTCTCTTGCACTTCTCATCCGCAATAATTTAGAACCTTCTTATGGCAATAACTAAATAACTGTATGGCTAAGCGTGTTTAATTTTTTTTATAAAAATTGTTACTTAACTTTCAATAATATACTATTTTTTCAAAAATATCTGAATGGAGGGTTTTTAGTTATGCCTTAAAATATGGTGTCCGCGGTAGCTCACTATGGGGATTACGTCTTAAACGTTGCAACTTTGAAGCCTTATATCTCGCTTTCGGTGTGGTAAATCATTCCAAAAATTTAATATCTTTACAGGTAGTAATGTTAACCGAAAGTGGTATGAATATAAATGAAATCTGATTGGAAGTGGATTTCACGACAACTACCTTAAGGGTTTTTCGACAAAAAGTTATTCTTGGTAAAAGTTTGTGCATCCCCTAAACCTAAACATGCACCAACAAAATATAGTAAAACAGACGTAATATACCAGGAGCCCTCAAAAATTTGATTTTGATACAAGAGTAAAGTACCCTTATTTTGAAAAATCTCGGGAAATGTTATTTAGAAAAGTTGTTCAGCATTAAAAAATCTATCTAGATTTGAAGCCATGGCCATGTAAGTGAAGTTTTATTTTTTCACCCATTTTAAAAAAATGGGGACTACGAAATTTTTTTTAATTTTTTGTTAACACCGATGCTCAAAATTATACAGTATTGTAACAAGAACTTAATATTCAATAATATCAAATCACAAAACATCAAAATAAAATCAGTATTTCGGCACAAACTAATTACATTTATTTTGTGGAGTTTTTCTTGTCCAAAATAATTGTTTTAACTTGGCTTTGAAAACAAACGAATGTTTGACATTAAGTACTTGACATATTTGCTAAATATTTATTACGTAGTTATTGTTAACGTTTGATAATAAGTACTATTTAAATAATATTAAGATGCTTACAAAAGAAGAAAAAGTTGAGATTATATTGTTGTGTGGGGAAAATACCGACATTTTTAATGCCAGGCATCCTAATCGCAATGTAAATCACACTACAGTAACCCCTATTTTGAATAAATTTCAAAGAAACAGGCATTATTGATAACAATTTCAAAAACCTCACACAGCTGCAAAACTATCTATAGAAGTGGAAGTGTGTTTAAAAGTTCTCGAAAATGGTAAGACATCAATTAAACAAATATCGACATATCTTGATGTTCAAATTTTTTTAAGAAAAGCTATTACACCAAAATTTATAAATACTCTAAAAGAAAGGGATTTCATTCCAAGATTTGAGTTTTCCGTATGGTATCAGGGAGAATACGAAGAAAACGCACGGTTCCCAATAAATATTTTATGGACTGATGAAGCAACATTTACAACTAATGGAACAAACAGTAAGTTCACAGAACTGTAGATGGTGGGCTACAGAAAACCCTCATTTCACTATAGAGTGCAAGGACCAATACTTAAGGTAAATGTGGACTGTTAAACAATACTGTGATTGGTCCCTTCTTCATTGATGGAAACCTTAATGCCAACCGTCATTTGCAATTTTTACAACAAGATTTGTTACCAATTTTAAATCAAATGCCGCGTAGACAAAGAGACATAATTTGGTATCAGTTAGATGGAGCTAGTGTTCCCTGTAGTGTAGCGATACGACAATTTTTAAATGAAACATTTAATGGAAAATGGATAGGACGTTTACTCAGAGTATCCAATGCCAGCGCGTACACCAGATTTAACCCCAATGTATTACTTCTTTTGGGGTTTATTGAAGAACTAAGTTTATAAACATCGTCCTTTTAGGAATAGAGAACATTTAAAAACTGTGTGAGGGCCATACAACCAGAGCACATTACGAATGCAGTCAACGATTGTGTAAGAAGAACCGAACTGTGCATGTTTCGGGATGGACATCATACTGAGATGTAAAATACTTCTTTCGGAAACATCCTTTTGTTTTCAAAGCGAATATAAGAATTATTTTGGACAAGAAAATCTCCAGAAAATCAATGAGTTTGTGCCGAAATACTTATTTTATTTTGATGTTTTGTGATTTGATATTGAATATTAAGGTCTTGTTACAATACTGTATAATTGTTAGCAATTTTCGGTGTTAACAAAAAATAACTTTTCACCAAAAATTTTGAAAATTATTTTATTCTCCAAAAATATTTACCGTGGTTAACATTTTTTTAAAAAAGGGTTTAAAAAAAATTTAGGATTTATCTAGATGTATTTTTTAATGCTGAACAACTTTTCTAAATAAGTCTCAAAATCAAATTTTTGAAGGCTCCTCGTATATTACGTGTGTTTCACTATATTTTGTTGGTGCATGTTTACTTTTAGGGGATGCACAAACTTTTACCAATAACTTTTTGTCGAAAAACCCTTAATAAATAAGTTTCCTATATGGTGCATACTTTGAGGATGACACTGTATATTCTGCGTCTACATCATGACTATCGATTTTTAAAGTTTTTCTCTTCTAAATTTGTATCTATAGTTTTACCGTAAGAATCTAAATGAGATCCATAATACTCCTGAGGCAAAATCAAACCAGCAAGTTCATGACTTAGCGGAGCCATTCCCTTTCCACACAGTTGTAAACCCTTCTACCCGGTGCATTAGTCACAACGAATAAAGCATCCCGAAAATGCTGGATAATTGTCCCGAACATGCATAAAAAATTACTTTTCCATGCCGAGGATTTTCATCAGGTCCTCCATCAGCCGAAACTATCACTACAAATACAGGTACAAATAGGAAACGAATGACTTTCTATCGTAACAGAAAAATAACTTAAAAAAAAGTCGAGAAAAAAAAATTGAATTGTGCGATGAAATGCAAACGTCACGTTTCCTTAGACCCCCCAAACGATACCCTCCTTGTATGCGAACGTATTTTAGGAACGGCCCCACAGGTGTAGAAGGGCAAATAATAAATACATTTGCCTCAAAAAGTTACTCCGCTTACCAAATGAGAAAATGATCGTATTCTGAATTTTCCTTTTGGAAAAATAAGCTCAGAATTATTTAAAAGTTGCTTTTCTATCCCAAAACCTGACGTTTCGGAGACATCCATCCCCGTTACCGAAAAGTTTCATTGTAGGGCTATTTTCGATTCGTATTTGACCGATGTCAATTGCAATCTGTCGAAATTATTCCATTTCAGAGTTTGTTGAAAAACAGTTCAATAAAAGAATGCAGGTAGTGTCTTTCAACTTCCTTCTGTGTTGATTTGGATCATTCATAATACCTATTTTTTTGTATTATTCCATTCTATCATACAATCGCCACCGATGGGATACTTTTGAACCAATTGTTTTTCACTTGTTCGTTCATTCGTTAATTCGTTAGTTATAGTCTAGTTAACAAGTGCTTTTGAGGTCAAATTTTTTTCGCATTCTCCGAAAATTATGATTGAGGTGTCATTCGATTCGAAGTGGCATGTAGAAATTTTTTGAGAAAATGCTAAGGCCGCTCGCAAAAATTGCAATAGTTATAAACAATTGAGTGAAAAAAAAAGGGAATTTGGTTTTTTGCCAATATCTCAAAAACTATTCGAGATAATTCAAATTTGAAAAAAGATGCAAAAAGAGGAGGAAATTTCCCAAGAAAAAGTTTTGAACTCCCGGAACTGTAGGACCAATATTTATAATTTTTCCGGCTTGCGCCAGCCACGCCCCCTTCGGACCTTTAATGAATAAATATTATTTAAACTTATTAAATATGAAAATTAAAAATTGAAAAAATTTAGGCGCCTGCAGGATAGATCAATGAACAATACTCCGTGGTCCAAAAATTTTTATCGCGATTTTTCAATAAGTTATCCGTTAGTTAATTAACCATTTTTTATAGCACGAACATTAACATTGCAAGTGCTATAATTGTTAAACTATTAATCTGATAATGTTTTCCTTTCGTGGAGCTATTGTTCAAAGGTCTAAGAATAGATTCCTGTTGGAAAAATTGTTAATTTTCGTTTTGTTATTAACAATTTACTAAGGTGAAAAATTATAAAGCTTCATTAAACATTGAAAAAAACTTTTTTTTTATAATATTATAATTGATCCGTTTTCTTATGAGCTACTTAAAAATGATTCTTAATAATTTTTATCTCCTATTGTTTAAAAAATTGTTATAAACAAATGCGTTGTTTATGAGATAATTTAATTTTTTTTTATAACATTATTTTTCAAAAAAAAATGTTTCTTAAAAAAAATGTATTGCCTGAAAACGCATTTGTGAAAACAATTTTTTTTTACCACTTATGAAAAATAAAGAACAATTTTTTTTTAAATCATTATTTATCTTGGTCTTCGATATTGAAAAAAATTTTTAAAAAATAAATTATTTTTTATTTTTTAATTTTTATAAAAAAAACAAAAATTTCTTTGTAAAATATTTTGAAAAAAAAAATATTTATATTTATTATTGAACTTTCAATTTTCTGTTCTCTTTCATTTCACCACTCTGACCTGGTTTTTTATGTTTAATTTTATTATAACTTTTTAACTAATGGAGATACAAGGAAAAAATTCAAAACTTATTTATTTTATTAATTAAAAAAAATTAACCAAAATTTGAACTTCACTCAATTATTTATTTAATTTATACCATTTGTTTATAAAAATAATCTTTCAGAAAAAAAAACTACTTTTATGTCTAAATATCTTATAAACTAATATAACTATGATCATAAAACGTATGTAACTTTTTATCTAACGTATATTTATCAACAATTCTAGCTTATAAATTTTAGTTTCAATTTATTGTCCCGAAAATAAACAATTATTATTGATTTTGATTTTCTTGATTCTTCTAGATAATGCTAATAAGTGTAATGACCTAATGGTTTTTTCGGAAAATAAACTGAAATAATAGAATCTTTAATGTTTAGTTACAGTTATTCATCAAAGATCTGAAGATTTTATGCACATTCATCCTGATCTTCATTAAGACGTCATTAGTCTATAATTGACCGGCATGCTTACGACGATAATTCATTTGTTTATAACAAATTGTTTATTAAATAAACAATGAAAATTTAAATAATAATCTCTTTTTTTTTATTTCGAAGACCAAGATAAATAATGATTTAAAAAACAAAAATGGTTCCTTAATTTTCATAACAAGTGGTTAAAAAAATTTTTATTTAACGAATGCGTTTTTAAGCAATAATTTTTTTTTTAAGAAATGATTTTTTTTTGAAAAATCATAAATATCATCTAAGATTAGGTTATAATTTTTTTTTAAATTATCCCATAAACAACGCATTTGTTTATAACAATTTTTTAAACAATAGGAGATAAAAATTATTGAAAATCATTTTTAAGTAGCTTCTGATCATAAGAAAACGGATCAATAATAATATTATAAAAAAAATTTTTTTTCAATGTTTAATGAAGCTTTATAATTTTTCACCTTAGTAAATTGTTAATAACAAAACGAAAATTAATAATTTTTCAATTTTTCCAACGGGAATCTATTCTTAGACCTTTGAAAAATAGCTCCACGAAAGGAAAACATTCTCAGATTAATAGTTTAACAATTATCGCACTTGCAATGTTAATGTTCGTGCTACAAAAAATTGTTAATTAATTAATGGATAACTTATTGAAAAATCGCGATAAAAATTTTTGGACCACGGATTATTGTTCATTGATCTATCCTGCAGGTGCCTGAATTTTTTCAATTTTTAATTTTCATATTTAATAAGTTTAAATAATATTTATTCATTAAAGGTCCGAAGGGGGCGTGGCTTGCGCAAGCTGGAGTACCCGTTTTCGGGCGTATTTTCAACCCTCTGGGAAAATTATAAATATTGGTCCTACAGTTCCGAGAGATGAAACTTTTTCTTAGGAAATTTCCTCCTCTTTTTGCATCTTTTGAATGATCTCGAATAGTTTTTGAGATATTGGCGAAAAACCAAACCCCCTTTTTTTTCACTTAATTGTTTATAACTATTGCAATTTTTGCGAGCGGCCTTAGCATTTTCTCAAAAAATATCTACATGCCATTCCGAATCGAATGAAACCTCAATCATAATTTTCGGAGAATGCGAAAAAAATTTGACCTCAAAAGCACTTGTTAACTAGACTATTAGGGTCAAATCTTGCAAGTGAATTTTGATCGTCCGATTAATTTGAAATTTGGAAGGTATTCATAACTGACAATGCATTATAGAATTTTTGTTAGAGAAAAAAACAATGGCGGCTTCAATATGGCGGACGAGATTTGTAATTATGGTCCGATTTGATTCAAAATTGGTATGTTTTCGGGGTCGGAGACTATGAAATGTTTGTCATAAATTCAAGATGGAGGATGAGTTTTGTGATTATGGTCCAATTCGATTCAAAATTGGTATGCGGGGTTTTCGGGTCGGAGATTATGAATTTTTGTCAAAATTCATAAATTCAAGATGGCGGCCCCAAGATGGAAGACGAGTTTTGTGATTATGGTCCGATTCATTCAAAATTGGTATGCGGGGTTTTCGGGTCGGAGTTGATTTTTTGTCAAAATTATAAATTCAAGATGGCGGCCCTAAGATGGAGGACGAGTTTTTGTTTATGGTCAATTTCATTCAAAATTGGTATGGGGGTTTTCGGTTCGGAAATCATGAATTTTTTGTCAAAATCTATAAATTTAAGATGGCGACTTCAGGATGACGGACGAGTTTTGTTATTATGGTTAGATTCTATTCAAAATTTGTGTGTGGGAGTTTTTGGGGTCGGAGATCATGATTTCTTTCAGCTCAAAACTTACAGGGAAGATACCTTGTAATTGATAACGATGCTCTATTAGAAATGAACAGATTAAGACATACTAACTAAAAAGCAAAAAAAAATACCAATAAAAAACTTTTTTAAAGACAAGCTTTTATTTAAGCCGTGTACTAAAACGTATAAAATAAGTTGAAGTTATCGCTGACAATGATTTAATTATTTGTTGTTGAATTATCGGGTTTCAAAAAGGTTGTCGCGCGAATTGTAATGGAATTAATACTTCGACTAGTTGTTACTTACCAACCAATCATTGTCCACTGAATAATTCAACAAAAAATAATTAAATCATTGTCAGCGATGACTTAAACTTATTTGATACGTTTTACTACACGGCTTAAATAAAAGCTTGTCTTTAAAAAGGTTTTTTATTAGTAATTTTATGTTCTTTTTATTGTACATACGATGGTATCGATGTTCACCTACACAATTTTTACCACACAAACAAGGTATGTTATAATCACAATTTTTTGTACTTTCATCGGTGCTTTTTGGTTCACTATGTGTCAGTATTAATCTCAATGTATTGGTTGTTATGAATGATGTCCACCTACTAAATTCAATAGTCCTTACGTACCAATGGCCGATCCGTTTGATCTTTTCAGATAATCCGAGCACATAAGTTATTCTTTTGGTTATCAGGTATGTATGTGGTTGGAGTACTTCGGTTGGTTGTTTTTTCCTCGCACTGATCTGGATACGCATTTTCCTTAAGAACAGACTTGATTTAATCTCTTTTAGATCCTTTTCACCCTGCTGTGATTGTTCGATATGTTCTTATTTATTTATGTGATCTAAGAAACGCTTCAAGTCATCTTCCAGATGGCAAAAATATCATCAACATATCTCCACCACACTTAGGAAGCATTGTGGTAAGTTTCAATAAGGGCAAAAGGTTCTATGAATATATTACTCAAAATGTGCGAGGAAGGAGAAACCATAGTCATACCGAACTCTTGTTGATATAATTTGTTCTTGAACTGAAAATATATTTTTTCAGTTCAGAGTTTGAGGAGTTCTATATTGACACTCATTTTATTTCAGTTTGAACAATTCCTACAATTTTTTTCGATTGGCACGTTTGTAAACAAACTTTTAACATCGAAACTCACTAGGATGTCTACACATTGAATCTATAATTCATTTAGTTTTTCTATGAAGGGGTGGGGTGTTTTATAAAACTATTTCCATTTCCAGAAATTGCTCTCAAAATATTGAGCTATTGGCATGGAAAACCAATGAAACTTGCAATAGCTCTCAAAGAATGTATTCGTTTGTGTGTAGGGGTTTACTATGGTGTGAAACGAGGTTTGTGCGTTCTGCTATTGTGAGTATTTGCACTTTTCGATATATTTTTCTTTCTATTGATAGAGTTGGATTTTCATTTTGTTTTTTGTGTATTTTTTTTACTGAAGTAGTGGTGTCTTCATTTGTTGTTTTATAGGTGGTGTTAAAGATCATTTGAGCCAGTCTTCGTAAATGTTTGTGTTTCATGACATTACCTTTATCAGTTGAAAATATTTAAATTTGATTATCTGATCGAAGAGATGTTATTGCATTCTACTCGTATTTTCCTAAACTACATCTAGAATGATAAGGTTGTGCGAGTGCATTTTTGCTAACACTAGTTTCTCATTTGTATCTAAGAATTTAGGAGATAAATTGATTACAGTTCTCTCAGCAAAGGTTTCATTGTATTTTGTGTTCTCTAGGTGACGTTTATTTTCTAATATTTTTTTAAATTTATTCGAATGTATTGTATTAATGTGTTATAGGAATTTTAAATACATTGATACATATAATTGAAGTCATTTTGAATCATAAATTGTTTCAGGTTATTGGCGGAATATTCTAAATATGCATGACTTGTCTTCCTGTGAAATTAAAATCGTTCTCTTGTCATTGCGTGACTGCCGTTTCGATTATTTTTTTACACTGTTGGCTTTCATATAGCATTTTTGAACTCAAACGTTACGAAACATTGACATCCACCCACAAAAGTGTGAGAGCTTAATATGCTCAAGGCATCAGTGCAGTACATAGGATGCATCAAGGTAAGATTACCTGTTTTGACGTCAAAGCATTTCAATAGTTGATTTTGCATCAAAATTTGAAATATAAAACTTAAAAACACAAAAGTCTATATATGTCCCTTCCATACATTCTAGGCTCAAAATTTGGCTGTGTTTGCGTGGGGTAGTTGTTGTTGATATTCGCATCAACTGACTTAGTTTCGTTAAGCTTGACTCCATATTTTAGTCCATTCATGGATTGTATTTGGTCTTACCAACAGTCAAAATAGCCTTGGTCTTACCAACAGTCAAAATAGCCGTCTTATCAGCAACGGTGTCTATTTTGACGTTTTGGGTTTGTGGGATGTCAAAAGTGAACAATAGGTAAAGGGCCGGTCCAAAAAAACCCTACTTTGTGGAACTTCTGCTTTGACATATCTCTTAAGGTAGAATATTTGTCCCCTTCTTCAACTTTGAAATATCATATTATTGGAACGTAGTTCCTTATCGCGCGTTGCGAAAGAGGGCTAGACGGAATAAATTAAGACCAAAAGTTGTAACGAGACTTTCGCTATGGTTTCAGCCGGCGTGCGCGTGTTTCTCCGTCTGTCTCTCCTCTCTCTCTCTCTCTCTCTCTCTCATAGAAAGCAAGCCAGTTATTTTCGTTTCGTCTTTCTATTTCACATTGAACAGTGTGGTGTCGCGACGATTATTTTTGTTGAGTGTATATAGGTTTTTTGTACATAATAAATAATAAAAAATAATAACAATAATGGAATCCTGACAGTGTTTCTGCACAAGTTCCGGATGTTTCTGATGGAGTTAGGTAAGTAGATATTTCATATAGACAATAATAAATGCTTATGTATTTTTAGCAAGTACGCATTATAACCTCTCTTTACTATTGTGCTAACCAAGTCATACGCGTTATAATCTCTCCATTATTGTGTGTTTAGCAAGTGTACGCGTCATAACTTAAATAAATTTAAAAGCAAATTATATTTTAATATTACAATATCAATGCGTATGTATTTAGCAAGCCGTGCGTGTTCTAACCTATACGCTGTTGTGTTTACGAAGTCGAGAGAGTATATATATATATATATATATATAACACACTCTCTTGTGTTTACAAAGTCCCGCGCATCTATGACGTGTACGAAAGAATAGACAGACAGAGTGCATATATATATAAAATATTATTATAACTTAAAAAAAAAAATGTATTACAATTCCTTCACTAATTAATCGAAAGGAACTTCGTTCCATCCGGGTGTCCCTTGACACCTCTCAAGTTTTTTTTTAACGCCTGTGCTACATCAAGAAATTTTGTAGATCAGATTTTATTCTCTTCCGGTGTTTTATCAATTTCAGTTGTTATTCTATGTTGATCAATAGTTGAGTGTTTATTTCTGAAACCGAACTGGTGATCGGGACGTGTTTCGTTCTGTTAACTATGGGTAATTTCCAAGGAGCTTGGATATCATTACCCAGTCATCTTAGTCAAAATTAGGTAAGAATCTCGGAATTTGAGATACCCAGCTGAATATTTGTATAAACTTGTATTTTGGCATTCTAAGAGTTGTCTCAAAACCTACATATGGTAGGGTGTACGCGCCTATTAAAATTTGAGGTCAAAGGTCACAAAAATCGTTTTTTTGCATATTTTTTGCAAATATCTCATTTCCTATGGGTTTTTCGCTATTTGTATTTATTATCAATATTGTAGAGAATTAAATTCCCTACAACTTTTGTTTCAATTTTTTTTTATACGTTGAATCGTTTTTGAGATAGAGGGCGGAGAGCGCGTGGTTAGACCATAATGTAAGGTCAACCGGTATAGTCCCGGTCAAAACACGCTATATAAAGTTTATTAATTATTGATAAATAAATAATTCAAAAATTATTGTTGTATTGGACGGATATTCTGACTACAGTAAGAACATAAAAGCAATGGAGCAGCTGAGAAGAATTGCTGCAATTTCAAAAACATACGAAGTTTGTTTTGACAAAACAATGGTTGTACCAATTACGCCGCAAGAATTTTTTTTATCAAATCGAAGTAACAAAGAAAAGCTCATTAATATGCTAATTGAAAAATTACAAGCTGTCAATATTACTACCAAACAGGCCAGAGATGATGCGGATGTACTAATTATAGAAACAGCAATCGAAGAATCGAAACCTGAAAAAACTGCAGTTATAATAGGAGAAGATATTGATTTACTGGTCATTTTAATTGGGAGTACACTATCTCATCAACAAGAAATTTTCTTTAAAAAAGTCGAGAAAGGAAATGTAGAAACAAACTTCCAAAAGTTTTGATAAATATCCTCGTTCGAAGAAACATATTTTGTTTCTGCACGCATTAAGTGGCTGTGATACAATTTCTGCACTTTTAAAAAAAGGAAAAAAAACCTTTCTAAAAGCATTTGAGAAACTGCCGAATTTGGAGCAACTTGCAGCAGCATTTGAAGAAGAAAACTGTCCGGTTCAAAGATTATTTGAGACTGGAATTCAAATCTTGTTGGCAGTCTATAATGCTCCAAAATCTGTGGACAGTATTGATCATCTTCGTTATGCACAATAGGTCAGGTCTACGAAACTGAATAAACCTGTGCAGTTATCAAATATTCCACCAACAATGCAGCAGCTCACCAACATTTCAATCGTGTTTATTATCAAGTTCAAACTTGGTTAGGGCATGATTTGGATCCCCAGGAGTGGGGTTGGACAATGCGTAACGGATTCCTGGGACCTATCACGACCATTTTAGCACCTGCTCCAGAGGAATTGCTCAACACAATCTTCTGCAAATGCAAGAGTGGTTGTAGTTCGCGTTGTGGATGCAGGAAATCGGGGTTGCAGTGCTCTTTAGCTTCTGGCCAGTGTAATGGGCAAGCTTGTCTCAATTCTTCACCATGTCAGAGCGATGTAAATGAAGACAGAACCTTTGACCTTGAAATCATGGAAGACCTGGAGATAAATGTCGAAATACCACAGCGGTTGGGAGACGACGATGAAGAAGATAATTAAAATTATAATAAGTTGCAGTTCATGTAATTTTTATTCTATTCAGAATAGAATCGTATTTTTAATAAAATCATAAATTGAGAATTTCTTTCTTTCTTTTTTTTCAATTATTTAAGGAGTTATTAATATAAATTACATTAGAATTAAAATATAATTTAAGTATTTTTCTTAACAATTCTATAACTATACGGGCAGGTAAGTGTTATTAAATAAATTAATACTTAATTAAAAATAGATACGAAAGTAAAAAAATGATTAAATATAATGTAATATTTGATAAAAATGAAAATTATTATTAATTATTTATTTATCAATAATTAATAAACTTTATATAGCGTGTTTTGACCGGGACTATACCGGTTGACCTTACATTATGCTCTAACCGCGCACTCTCCGCCCTCTATCTCGAAAACGATTCAACATATAAAAAAAAATTTGAAACAAAAGTTGTAGAGAATTTAATTCTCTACAATATTGATAATGAATACAAATAGCGAAAAACCCCATAGGAAATGAGATATTTGCAAAAAATATGCAAAAAAACGATTTTTGTGACCTTTGACCTCAAATTTTAATAGACGCTTACACCCTACCATATGTAGGTTTTGAGACAACTTTTAGAATGCCAAAATACAAGTTTATACAAATATTCAGCTGGGTATCTCAAATTCCGAGGTGAACTTACTAAGATGACTGGACTAATCACTGGTAGTGAGGATATGGACCTATATCATTATTCAACTCCATTGGGTGGTTTCTCAGGTTTTGATATCATGATTACCGCTATTTTCCATATATTCGAAACATATTTCAATGTAGATGCAGCATTTATTGTGTAAGTCAAGTCAACAATGGCTTTCCTTGGTAGATATTCAAATAATTCACCTATTGAGAGGGCCATTCTGGGGTAAATATTTTCTTTGGTTTCTCTGAATACCTCCTTTGGCGTTACTCTAGAAATTTATTGGGATTCTTCAAAGATATTGGTTATATTCTTCTCGTTATTTTCATTTGGTTGTAAAGCTTTCTCCAAGTCGAATAAATAATATTTTTAGTTCTTTAACGACGTAAATAAAATAACCAAAATCGAACTGATGAGATTAGAATATTTTTTATTCAACCAATGTATGCATTTTTTCCAACATCTATGAAAGAAATAATTCAGTATTATTCAATGTTCAATTATCATTCTCTGCTATCTGGAATAAAGCACTACCTAGGAAGTGATTCAAGATAAAAGAATCATTTTTCGTTGTATCACGCGAACTTCCACAACATATCGATACCAAACGTAAATGATTTCATTCTCTATAGTTAATAGTCATTTGTTATTTGTTTCCGAGTCATGCTTATGAATGAAACGTATTCTTTTCCGAGAAACGTCACGTAAATAACCTTCAGTAGGTATCTCAAGAACAAAACTGATATATAGGTAATGACGATTTATCATAATAATTGGTTAGAATAGGAAACGAAAACTGTTCAAATCCACGTTGTCGAAATAATTTGTCAATCAAGATTCGTACGATTTTGCATTGATATGCTGTCTATACTCATATTTTTCCAATTCTTCTGATGATCGTGGAAGCGTGGAAAAGATTTTCATCTACAAAAATGTATTGGATACCTTCATTCCAAGTCACGTTCATCTAAATGCGTCCTTAATCAAGACTGGATTAAAAATCAAACAACAATCTGAATGAAAATTAAAATGTTCAAATTTTTTTGAGTTCAGGTCTTTTTGCAATGAAAATGGAAACTTTCTCAATTGAATATTGAATATAAAGATTTTTCTGTGAATTGAAATTGAATTAAAAAAAAGTTATTTTTGAGAATATCTAACAGAAAACAACTTTTACAATATCTATCACATGTAGTCCAGCATGTGTTTTAGCCAGGGAAGAAGTTGTTTTATGCTAGATATTACCAAAATTTTTTATATTTTCGACTTCTCTCATTATCTGAAAATGTTTTATTTGTGGAATAGTGGTCACAAATGTGTATGCAGTTTGGTTTCCGAGACATACTAATTAAACTACTTTATGTACGATACACTCCTTTTTTCGCAATCCTTTATATAGCTTAGTACAGAACGCTTAGTGTTCAAGTCATACTCGCGTTTGTTTATTATTTTTTTTGGTACGGCACTTTGAGCAGATCTTTGTCACTTTGAACTCGTATCCTCAAAACTTAACATACTTGGATATCACTCTGTATTTTCTGAAATAAGATGAACCCCGTGTATATTTAGTCTGAACTACACCTGTTTTCTATTGTTTTGGGTGTGTCCGTTCATACCTCACGAATAATAATGGCAGAACTGTTGACCATGCTCTACAATCAAACAAAATCGCAGTACCTACAAAAATGGTCTAATATACTGAAAGCTGATTTTCATAACCTAGTTATTATAGGCGTATGTATCCAAATGAAGTACTCGTTGGAATGTTATGAATATTTTTAATTGGTGTCGCAGCATTTGCTTTTTTTCTCGAGTTTGTCGAAGGAACATTTGTGTCAGCGGAAAATGATCCTACGTTAAATTATCCCATGAGAGCTTAAGCGGGTTGTGTCAAAATACATGTCGTAAGAGTGGTGTTACTGTGTAAAATTCGTAATTAGTTTCCCACAAAAATTAATTAGTTGGGTAAATAAATAAAATGCTAGTTACTCCACTATGTCCGGAGAAAAAAATTTATATATATATATATATATATATATATATATAAAATGCGCTGGAAAGTGCCTTCATAGTTGAACATCCAAAACATTTGTTTTAGAATAGAAAATAAGTGAAATATCGTGGAAAGTAAAAAAATCACAATGTCACCATGGAAGTTGGCAAGGATTTTTTCATCAAAGTTATTTTATGAAATTCGACTTTACGAATGGTGTTTGCTTCGAAAGTGTCTGAAGCAGAAACTTTTCCAAATAGTTTTTTTTAATTCACTATTAATAATTAATTCGCTTATTTATGTGCATGGTTTTTGTGACAATGCATTTTGATATTATTATATAAATAATATTAAGATGGGCAAATTTTGTGATTTATGGTCAGACATCAAACCTATCCAAGTTATCGCTAACCCTAAAAAGTAAAAAATATAATGTCAGATTTATAATGTAAGATATTCGTTCTTATATCAGTGAATAACAGATTCAAAGGCTTATCGCGTTATGATTTAGGTTAAAATACGTATATTTGTGCGACAAGATCATGATAAATGAATGATATAAGATTATGTTTTAAGAATACAATAACTCAAGTCTGACATCTCAAAAAAAATATTTTATCGTTTTAGTGCATTCCAATAAAAAGTTCAGTAAATCAGAATCATTTACATGAAAAATCGCTATAAACCAATTCTGAATTGATTGTCATAAATCACCAAAGTCATTCGCCATCTTGGAGCCGTTATTTTGATTTTTTCATCTTATGCAAACCATGTTGCTACATATGCCAAATTTCAAGTCAGTTGGAGGAGTAGAAGCGATTGTCCCGTGTCATGTACTGAATGAAAGTTTTTAAGAATGAATTCACTGATAAACAGAACAGTCATCCAACGAAATTATATAAACTATAATAGGTTCTTATAAACATTAAATTTAACTCATTCGCCATCTTGAATTGTATAATTTTGACAAGAACTTCTTAATCTTTGAGTTCAAAACACCAGATAGTAATTTTGAATAGATTCTGACCCTAAATCACAAAACACAGAAACCAGCTTGAATAATTGAATATTTAAAAAAAAAAAATCCGACCACCCCTAATGCTCAAAAATATCAATTTTGAATAGAGTAAGGCCATATCTCACAAAACATTTTGGAAGTGCCAACTTGAATTGTTTAATTTTAACAAAAAGTCTCAATTCCTAGATACCAATTTGGAATCAATTCATCTGCCATTTTGGTGCCGCCATCGGGAATTTTGTATAACACTGTCAAAATGTATTGTCATGTAAACCATGTATACATGCTAAATTTAAAGTGGATTGGATCAATGAAAACGAGTTAAAGTTAAAATGCTAGAATTTTCCCATGCTAGTTATACAGAGGAGTGGTACTGAATAAAAGCTTGTAAAATGGAGTATGTATTCATGCGAAGAGGAGGTGAAAATAACGATAGTAATTATGAGAAGTGTTTTCAAATTTCAAGGCAAAATTTCTAGAATAAACATAGCCACAATCGTTAATATCCCTTATATCCCTTCCAGGTAGGAACTTATTTCAATCCCTTGTCTTTAAAAAACCCAAAATGTAGTACCATATTAATTTTTTCTGGTAAATCGTCAAGAGAATGATAATAGGTTCTAATAAACTAATATTTTTTATATTTTTTGATATCTTATTCAGACTATGGGTGGTTTTACTGAGCCATGAAGTGTGGTTTCTTCTGCTAATAATGTAAATTTAGTGAATTTCTGAATATTCAATAAATCTCGAGAAATAATGAGGGTATACTAGAAAAAGGGTTGGACCCAGAGCTGATCCTGGCGGTACTCCCGAATTGATTTTCATTTATCATGCTAAAAAGGTATCCACCGAGTCTTTTCTTGGAAAGTTTGTAATTTTTATTAAATATGTTGAATGCCCTTGTTACTTTACGTGGTTTTCATGTATTTTAGGTTCTTACCCCACCTTTTCTCCGTTTTGGTTGACACGTGTGTAGCACGATCGTACCTGTCGGGGCACGATTTCCTTTCCCTCTTCATTTCACTTAACTTATTTCTTCTCGTTTTTCGTGCAACTGTTTGTGCTATTGAACTAACGACATGGAAATTAATGACATTCAAGAAACGTGTTTAAGCTCAATAAGTGATAATGGTGCAATGATTGCATTAATCGAATATTGGAAACAACATGAGTGCTTTTGGGACCCAATCGCTGTTACAGCAATCCCAATTATTTTCTTTTCCGACAGAGCAAGAGCCGTCCTTGCCGGTTCACGTACAGTGCTTCTCAAAAGTCCCCTCCCTCCCTCTTATTTTTGGAACGATTATACATAGACAAGTGAAATTTGGAAACTGAATATTGAAGGTTGTAAACTTCCCTACTAGTGATGATAGATGACGAAATCGTCAAAGATGACGTCACAAGGCCATTGTGACCAATAATTTTAAATGGAACCCTACGGCAAGCGACACCTCTTTTGAAAGGTATCGAAAAAACCTATTCAATGATACTAATTTTGTTTCTGTTTATGGCTGTTTTGGCAACTAGCTTTCAAAAAACGCAAAGCTATGATGAATTAAATCAGTTAATACTAAAATTCCAAATGCAAGCTCCGCCTCTGGATAGTTGTCAAATAAGCTGACGTTTTTGTTAGTCTCCCTAATTCGACGTTTTTGTAATTCTCCAAGTTTTTGTACATTTAATAATTTGTGTATTGTTGATCGAACGGTTAACTGTTTTAGCAGCTTTTGGTACTTTTAATATTTTTGTACATTTTAATAATTTGTTGAACTGGTGTGAGCCGAACGTTTAAGTGCTTCAAGAAGCGAAATGGTACGTGCTTTAGGTGATAAAGTAGCAGCGATCCTAATTCTTGGTGAAACTGGACAAAATATTCATGCAGCAGAACGCATTTTTAATGAGAGGTTTCCCGATCGCCCCGTTTCGAGGACTTATTTAAGGGAGCTTCTTCGTAAGTTTGAAACAACGGGTAGTATTAATGATGCGAAACGATCTGGCAGACCACAAATTTCTGATGAGAAAAAAATTGATATACTGGCAGAAGTAATAGTTAATCCTACTTCTTCAACAACTCACGTTGCATCTACCTGTGAAGTCAGTCGAAGTACAGTACATAGGGTGTTGAAAAAAAACAAATTTCATCCATACAAATTAAAAATGGTTCATCAACTCTCAGACGACGACCCAGACCTAAGACTAGAATTTTGTGAAAATATGGAAACTAAAATTAACCAACAGCCAGACTATGTCAAAACAATTTGTTTTAGTGACGAAAGTACTTTCTATCTAAATGGAAATGTAAATACACAGAATGTGAGGTATTGGAGTGACGCAAATCCTCACCTGTTTCGTGAAACACATACCCAATTTCCCCAGAAGGTGAATGTTTGGGCAGGTATCCTGGGAAACCACATCGTTGGCCTCTTTTTTCAAATACTTATTTAACTGGTGAGGTTCATCTGGAGCTGTTGCAAAACTCAATAGAACCGTTAATCCTTGAAATTTTGGAAGATAATCCAGATGAATTCGGCAATTTGGAAATAACATTCCAACAGGATGGTGCTCCTCCACACTATTACGGTGCAGTAAGACGGTATTTGGATGAGGAGTATCGTGGTAGATGGATTGGACGACGAGGTTCAACGGAATGGCCAGCTCGATCACCGGACCTCACACCTTTGGGTTTTTTTCTGTGGGGGTACCTTAAATCGAAGGTTTACGCCACTGAACCTGACAATATTGACGTTTTAAAACAACGTATTGTTGCAGAATGTGAGGCTGTATCCGCAGGCACATTTGCAAAAGTACGAGAAGAGTTTAAAAATAGGATATTTCACTGTCAGGAAGTAAATGGAGGTCACTTCGAGCAATTCCTTTAAGTAGATACTGATTCTTAAATCTGTAATTAATATCATACTGAATGGAATTTAAATTTTAATGTTTACTAATGAGCCATAAACACAAACAAAATTAGTATCATTGAATAGGTTTTTTCGATACCTTTTAAAAGAGGTGTCGCTTGCCGTAGTGTTCCATTTAAAATTATTGGTCACAATGGCCTTGTGACGTCATCTTTGACGATTTCGTCATCTATCATCACTAGTAGGGAAGTTTACAACCTTTAATATTCAGTTTCCAAATTTCACTTGTTTATGTATTATCGTTCCAAAAATAAGAGGGGGGGGGGACTTTTGAGAAGCACTGTATAACTAGTTAGTAACTTGATCGGGAAGATTAAAATCGGAACGTGTGTACATTCGATCCAATCCGTCCCCGATATGGGGTCCGATAAATTGGTACGTCTGGTTTCCCTTTAGTGTATTCCCGTTTGTCCAATGCTTCATTTTACAAATACCCTTCCTGTTTATGAGAAAAACATTGTTATCAATGAAACATGGAAGTAAGTGATAACACTGGTGTAGTTTACTAATTTTAACTTTCGAATAACAATAAAATAATCTCTTTGAGTCTATGAATAGGACACGGTTCTAAATCCCGACAATTCAATGTCATTTTTTCATGTTCCAAAAAATAAAAACACTTTTCCTCTAATTTTTCAGTTTCTAACCTAATTTTGTATACGATTTCCGTGATTTGTTGATTGAATACAGCGTTTTTGGCGATATATAGGCAATCAAGAATATTGTTTTGGAATTAATTCTCTGTAGACTGGCTGTTTCTAAAGGTTCCTTTTTCCGTTTTTTTTCAATTTGGAAAAGCTAGTAGCGTATCATTGTTGAGTCCATCCACGATTCAATATCTCAGCATCTCAAGAAGACTAATTAGCCCTGGATACTTATTGATGTATGGATTTTGGGTACTCCGTAGATAGATACACTTACGAATTTCGCGAAGGAACACAAACAATGAATGAACTTATTTAATTTCATCTACTTGGAAAAAACCATACATAATGGATGAACAAATTAGTCATATCCACTCAACCATAATGTATACAAAGCGATTACAATCGTAACTGTTCAGCAATTTCATGGTCACTTTCCTTTATTCTCTTCCGAATTCTCTTCACGTTTCTTGAGCAATATTTGTAAACTTCTGTTTTGCAACATGACTCTCGGTGGGGAATAACAATTGAAAACAATTCAAATTTTCGTAACTGTTGCCGTGCTGCGGGAAGTCCTATACAGGGTGTTAATTCGAAAAGTGCATCTTCTAGCATGCCCAGAAAAAAAAACGAGGGGTAAACCACTTTGGAATTCAGACTCGTGGAATTCCCGTGGAATTCCTGTGGAATTCCTCAAATATTTTATATTGCTTCTGGATCATTGGATAATTTGGATTCCGGAAATTTTCATGAAATATCTACGTACTAAAATGTTCTCGCAGATAAATCATGCAACCAGTAAAAAATAGATTCAGTGTCGAACAACAGGTGTGGAAAAGGGGAACATTCTCAATTGAATATTGATAGCAAGATTTTTCTGTGAATTGAAAAATCCACGATTAAAATGAAGTTATTTTTTGTGAATGTCTAACAGAAAATAACTACTTCCCCGGCTAAAGCCACGCTGGACATTGAACTACATCTGATAGAAATTCTGAAAAGGCCCTAACTCAAAAGAAAAAATCTTAAATTTGAAATTTGCATTTTCATTCAGATAGTTATTTGATTTACTATTCCAGTCTTAATTAA
The DNA here is from genome assembly GCA_018342105.1 of Gonioctena quinquepunctata. Classification (NCBI taxonomy): domain Eukaryota; kingdom Metazoa; phylum Arthropoda; class Insecta; order Coleoptera; family Chrysomelidae; genus Gonioctena; species Gonioctena quinquepunctata. The sequence continues at coordinate 22,832 of JAFIRS010004287.1, read as the reverse complement.
GAACTCATAAAGATGAATGAGGCAGAGAAGAATGTTTTCCAAAAGAGAGTACTCACCAGAAATCATTCGTAACATTGACGCAGGAGAGACATCGCATTCACTAGGTCTTCAATACATTTTTGTCGACGAAAATCTATTTCACGCTTCCACGATCATCAGGAAGACCGGAAGAAATGGGAAACACATTTTCAAGAAGCAATCTCACTTTGCAAAGATGGAAAAAGTTAGAATCATTTCTTTTGGAGAGACACTTTGAAATTAGTGTTTTCTGACATTAAAACCTGTCATGGGGTATGATAGATTGATTTGTTGAAAATATAAACATGATGTTCATAAAATCAGATGTGGAATCATCTGCGACTGAAAGATAAACCTTAGTCACTATCTTCCATCGTCAAGATAACCTCTTGTGGGGTATTCATGTTGAAAAGGGATACATTCTCAATTGAGAATCAGAGATTTTTTATCTGAAAAAGTTAACTCTCCACCAGAGATAATATTTTCAAAGAAGTATGCTGTCTTCTTTCAAAAATTAACTTTTTACTGTGTGTACACATTTCAGCAAGTGGTTTACCACTCGGAAAAAAGTATTTCAATTCGTTATTACATTCATTCAAGAGAATTGCACCTGAAAAGGTCTAACGAAAGATTAGTTTGCTTTTTTTGGCAAATCTTCTCGATCATTTGGAAACAGAAAGTTTTGTGTCGGAAGTACCCTTTTTTGTTGAATAATATGGATTGGCAAGAAACACTTTACTTTCATCAAGTTGATCTCTCAACAATGATCCTCTTGATCCAAGAGGTATCACGTTTGATCCAAATGAGAACACCTCTTACAATAATTATTGTTTATTTTTGCTATACATGCTTCATACTTTCCGAAACACCATGAGTTTCATGAAAATGTAGTGGTCAGCTTGGAGGTGTTTTTTTTTGCAAATAGGCAACTTGAAACATTTGTGGACGAGTTTGATGGGTATGTTGGTTTTTTTCAACAGTTTTGTATAATGACATCGTTTTTGTATTAACTTTATCTTTTTTAAGAAAAATATATTTTTTTAAACTGCTAAATTCAACTTCCAGAATCATGTTATTTGATTTCCAAGTAAATAATAATCAAATTTGTACCTTGCAGGTTCTAGCAAGTTGGAAATGAACTATATCAAATGAAAGCCAATTTAAAATGGGCATACCATTGCATGAAATAATATGTGATTGACAGCACAAAAAACATTGAAATACATTCTCAACATACAAACTAATGATTAAACAGAGATTTGAACAGTACCAGATATCACCTCAACGTGAACATATACTGAATCGAGGCCCTTATACAAAACAGTTGAATACCTATCATCTACCTACACAACTCTTCCACAAATGTTCTAAGCTGTATGTTTGCAAACAAAATCACTTCCATGCTGACTATTTGGTGGTCAGTCGTCTCGCTGTCTCTGGGAACAACCACCTGCGCTAATAGTCTAGTTAACAAGTGCTTTTTAGGTCAATTTTTTTTCGCATTCTCCGAAAATTATGGTTGAGGTGTCATTCGATTTGAAATAGCATGTAGATATTTTTTGAGAAAATGCTAAGGCCGCTCGCAAAAATTGCAATAGTTATAAACAATTAAGTGAAAAGAAAAAAGGGATTTTGGTTTTTTGCCAATATCTCAAAAACTATTCGAGATAATTCAAATTTGAAAAAAGATGCAAAAAGAGGAGGAAAAGTTTGGACTCCCGGAACTGTAGGACCAATATTTATAATTTTCCCAGAGGGTTGAAAATACGCCCGAAAACGGGTACTCCGGCTTGCGTAAGCCACGTCCCCTTCGGACCTTTATGAATAAATATTATTTAAACTTATTAAATATGAAAATTAAAAATTGAAAAAATTCAGGCGCTTGCAGGATAGATCAATGAACAATAATCCGTGGTCCAAAAATTTTATCGCGATTTTTCAATAAGTTATCCATTAGTTAATTAACAATTTTTTGTAGCACGAACATTAACATTGCAAGTGCGATAATTGTTAAACTATTATTCTGAGAATGTTTTCCTTTCGTGGAGCTATTTTCAAAGGTCTAAGAAAAGATTCCCGTTGGAAAAATTGAAAAATTGTTAATTTTCGTTTTGTTATTAACAATTTACTAAGGTGAAAAATTATAAAGCTTCATTAAACATTGAAAAAAACTTTTTTTTCATAATATTATATTGATCCGTTTTCTTATGATCAGAAGCTACTTAAAAATGATTTTTAATAATTTTTATCTCCCATTGTTTAAAAAATTGTTATAAACAAATGCGTTGTTTATGAGATAATTAAAAAAAAAATTATAACATAATCTTTGATGATAATTATGATTTTTCAAAAAAAAAACGTTTCCTTAAAAAAAAAAAATTTTTAAATAATTTTTTACCACTTGTTATGAAAATTAAGGAACCATTTTTTTATCATTATTTATCTTGGTCTTCGATATTAGAAAAAAACGTTTATTATTTAAATTTTCATTGTTTATTTAATAAACAATTTGTTATAAACAAATGAATTATCTCTTTGTATTTTTTTTCTTTTTCTACTCAAAAAACAAAAACAACCATGTATTATTTTTAGAAAAAAAAATATTTATATTTTTTATTGAACTTTAAATTTTCTGTTCTCTTTCATTTCACCACTCTGACCTGGTTTTTATGTTTAATTTTATTATAATTTTTAACTAATGGAGATACAAGGAAAAAATTTAAGACTTATTTTTCTTTATTAATTAAAAACAAATTATTTTTTTTATTTTTATTTTTTAAGTATTGGCGAAAAACCAAACCCCCCTTTTTTTCACTTAATTGTTTATAACTATTGCAATTTTTGCGAACGGCCTTAGCATTTTCTCAAAAAATATCTACATGCCATTCCGGTTCGAATGACACCTCAATCATAATTTTCGGAGAATGCAAAAAAAATGTGACCTAAAAAGCACTTGTTAACTAGACTATAATGCTGCTTATTCGTCGAGCGAGTCACGTGTTATGACAAGATATTGATATTCTTGAAGTGAGAGAAATGTAATTTACTGACATCGTTTTGTAACGTGTTTCACTCCAACAATTCGTATAAAGAGGCAAACAACTCTTGTCAGAAGGTTACTTAGTTTATGAATGTGTAGATATTTGATTTAAGAGATATTTTTTTTGATGTGACAAAGCTTGGACTAAAAGTTGTTTTCGAGTTATAGTGACATCTCCATAGAAAACACTCACCGATTGTATTTGTCAGTAGCAGTGATCCCTCTTCATTGAGTAAGGTTATTTGTAACAACCCACATGCCGTTCAGTCACCGTATATTGGCTTTTTAGTGTCATTTTTAATATCCAAATTTAAATTAAAAAAGTGTAATCCGTGTCCCCCACAGATTTTAAGCCGAATCGAATTACTAACAACAAAATTCGGTCGCCATCTGTACTGAACTGTAACGAGAACCACGTTCGACGAAAATTGAGTTATAAGATTTAAACAAAACAAATAAATTAGGTTCCAAATTGAATAAAAGTGTTATTTTCATATAAGATCAATTTTTTAATGTCGTGTCATTATAATCATAATTATTACATCTGATCTGTATTTCAATTATGCATTATTAATTTGCTAAAAACCTTGACTGAGCTTTACTAGGCATTACCTAGATATCCAATAGTTTTAAAATTATTTTTTTTTTTAAATAAAGTAAATAATAATATGTGGTTTAAATATTACTGTTTTCAGCGTAATATATAGAAATAATGCATCCTGTATCAATTCTTCATTAACAACTTGATTATGATAACTGATAACGGTATATTTCGAATGAAGTACCTGATATGAAACATTTTATTGCTTGTTTTTCTGGTTTCGATTTTATTTTCATTTTTGTGGAACAAATGGTAAACAATTACTACGTTTAATGAATCTGTTAATATTTCGTCGATATATAAATTATTTTTTATCACACCTTCGTGATTTTATGATTTTTATAGCTGGTATGGGTGAAAATTCAAAAACAATCAGTGTAATTTTTATTTTTTTCATGATTTGCACTCCTTGTAAACACTAGTTAATTTGATTTAATCATTACTGTTCAAGATTACGTTGTTATATTGAATCAATTTGGGTAGTTATTGTCGAATACAAAATACTCGTCTGGAAATTTGAAGATTTCGACGTTTCGGCTCCCATTTTAAAGAAAACTGAAAAACAGAAAATTATTAGTTATGGTACGAATGAGAGTGATTTTAACACTGAGGTCTCAATCTGCCTACTCCTTCGATAGAACTGATAATCCAAGGTTGGTTGGCAATATTTATCCTGGGTGAAGTCACGTGGCTTGGTTTGGGGTAAAGGGGGGAGGGAGAGTAGAGGTTTCCAAGATTTGTCTAGGGTCAACAATTTTATTTCGCTCATGGGCACCTACCTGAATTACGCATAATCAGGTAACATACAGAATGTTTCCTGCTTAATATTGGCAAAATACATTTTTTATGATTTCACACGTGAGAAACGGTAATTTATATAAAGAAGTTAAGTTGTTCTTTTGATAGGGGAACCAAAATATAACATTTTATAGAAAATTGTATTGCATTCAACTTGGATTGCAGTGTTAGCCAAGTAGATTAGGTTGTATAAATTTTTTATGCATGCACAATTCATGTTAGTAGCGGTGACCCGAGTCTTTCCGAGTGTTGGGTAATTTATGTCCATCATCGCATTTATTGACGCAAGTTGGACGTTTTTCAATCTCAAGTGCCACGAATGACTATCGCAGATCGCTTGTAGTGTTTTCTCAGTAGCAATGGTTTTGGTGTGTTCGAAATCTGTTCTGTGACCTCTTTCTTCACGGTGTTTGAAAAGTGCTGAAAAAGGGTCTGAGTGTCAGACAACAAGTTGATGGTTGTAAATTCGACTTGTCACTTGTCTATTAGTTTGTCCTATGTATTCGGACCATGGTATTTCGTATATTCCTTGGGACTCATTGGTTATGATATATTTAGAAGATCTGAGGAAGTTAGAAATTGTATTATTTGTCGTGAATATTGTCTTTTGGTCGCGTGTCTTTAAGAATCCGGCAATTTTGTCAATGAAACTTTTGATGCAGGGGAGAAAAGCCTTGTGTGACTGGGTATCTGTTGAAATTTGGAGAACGGGTTTGTTGATAGTGGATAGATGTGCAGATTTGTTGTTGTTTCAACCGTTTTGAAGTAGTCGGTATGGAGCTTGTCTAGGAGCTTATACACAGACAGATAATTCAATTTTCTTTTCAACCATCCTATTGTTTTCAAATTTTGTTGATTCTTTTTTCCACAAAATGCATTTTAAATTTTGTTATTCTTGACATTTCAAATACATATTGTGCAAAAACGTATTGACAACATTCAAAAACAACTAGATGGCTGAGAAGAGAATTGAGTTATCTTTTCAACGATGTGCCCCATGCTATTTGAAATTTTCAAGTTGATGTGCCCCTCCGCGCCATCTATTGGGCATTCACAATGTTTTCCATTTCAAAAAGTAGTATCGGTGATATCATTCCAAATGGTTTTTGTCCCATTGTTCTACGTTGAACCGTTCAAAAGTTAACAGGGGGGGAGGGGCTGTAAAAAGCCGCACTGTATAAATAATATATATATATATATATATATATATATATAAATATATATATAAATATATAGAGTATTTGTATTGCGTCCCTAAAACGCACTAGGAGTACGACTATTGGTATCGTGGGTTGGTCTATGCTGGCATCTGTCGGTGACCTATTGATGTTGTACGAAATCTCGTATCTTCAAAATTCCACGATGACAGGTCTAAGCTCCACCACACAGATTATAGGTGTCGCTATCTATAATTTGATACTGTTCATAAATATATATATATATATACATAAAACTAGGGATATTGGGGTAAGCAGCAATGAAAAAGAAACCTTCAAGGTTTATTCATGCTTTCGGAAATGTTTATTTCCATCATCAGGGAGAAACTTTGTTGAGGTTGGTTTCAATGATGTTAATCTATTTATCTAACATAGTGATACAAAAGAAAAAAAAACAGATCAAGGAATAAAACGAAGTTCAAGAAAAACTCGAGCTTTCACTTGTCACACCACATAGAGTACACATTTATATTTATATAATTTTAAACAATGCTAATGTGGTTGTATTAACTTTGAACTTCGTTTTATTCCTTGATCTACGTTGAGACATGAAGGTAGAGTCGTTTTGAACGCTTGAATTCCTGGGTATTTTGAAATAATATTGTTTTCTTCGCTCTTGATGTTTATTTAGAACCAACTGATAAAATTCAACTCTTGAGGGACGATCTTGAGGTTGTAACGCTTGAACCTTTCGATAATTTGACTCGAAGGATCTTTCACGACAATTTCAAAAAAATCTCAATCCCAGCCATTTACACAACCAAAAACAACAAATGATAAACATGACAGCTCACGCTTATGAAGTATTTTTAACTGATTTAGAATTTCTCATTCTGTGCCATTTAATGGCCAATTGAAACTCTTACTCAAAAAGCTGTCATATGAACTCGACATCAGAAAGCGAAGTGATTCAGCCTGGATCGCACTTGAATTTTCTAATATGTTGTGTTGTGCTATTTTGCAACTTTTATACAAGCTGTTTCGTGAAATATTTTCCTACAAATGTCTCACCAAGTATATCTGATGATGAAATTTCAAACGTATCATATCTGCAAAGTATACTGAACTAAAAAAAATATTAATTGTACTTTTCCTCCAATAAATCATATTTGCATTTTTTTTTACATATTTCTAAAATTTCAAAGAAATATATTGATAATAAGAAAGTTCCTAATAATAGAAAATTTCATACAGAAATTTGTGAACTACGGATTGAAAATGTGAATGGCATTCAAAATATCAACAAAATGTCAGTTACGACTTTCTTATATTGAGCACCGCAATATTGTGCTTGAAGAAATTAACGTATTATTTTTAATGCCTTATTTTCCATTTCGAATTGACGAAAGGTCGCCGTGCATTTTTCAACCTATTAAAACGGTTTTATTTATTTTTATACAATACTTTGGTCTCGAATGAACAGAATCGGGTGTCAATCCGCCGCTCATGACTATTAGGTTAACAACCTATATGTAGTATTTTCTTTCCAACTTTGTGATAATGACCAACGGAATTGGAATCCTTCCGGTGTAGGAATTCCTCAGATGCGTTGGCCTGATATAATGCCATCCACTTCCCATTATGGCGTCTATCTTTTGTTTGTGAATCGTTATGTGAGAAGTGAAAACGTTGCTTTCAACAGCGGATGCGGTACAGTTAGACTAAGTTTTCGGATTTTCACGCACATAGGCGAGCAATGCTATGATTGGTATAATGGAATTAGTCCACTTTGAATCAAAAAAATATTTGAATTCCACCCGGTTTATTATAATAATATAAACAACTATTCAAAAACAAGCTTTTATTCGAATACTTCAACAAACATTTTTTTGTTAGAAGTTATTCAGTTCTTGTATCATTGAATAAAGCGTCAAGCTGTCCAATCTGTTATTCACTTATACAGGTTGTTTTCAATTCTTTTAAACATGATGTAGAATTCCTCAAAATATGTGATTAAAAAAATGATTAATTCGAATTCATATGACAGCTTTTCGCGTTTGAGCTTACAGCGTACTGTTTCCTTGATTTATGTCCACTGAATGACACGGAATGGGTATTTCCATCAGCAGCCAATCAGAAAACAATACGCTAAAATCTGTTATGTGTCCTTATTAATTACCCAGAGTTTATGGGTATGTCTATTAAAAATAATATTCAATACGAAGCGATTTTATCCATACCATTATCGAAAGGTGCAAGCGTTACAACCTCAAGATCGCCCTTCAAGAGTTAAATATTGTCAATGGCTTCTGAATAAACATAATAACGACAATGTTTAGGTTAGCCTCGTTAGGTTAGGTTAGGTTGCGCCTCCTTCTTTAACGTTGAATAGTGATCTGTAATGATATATTCATATGGGTTACTTTTTCGATATACTCTGATTTCTATGTCTTAGACTCTTCTCATATTAGCTCAGTCGCGCAGTTCAACAGTGCTAGAATGCGAACAGTATGTAAAAGTTGCAAAATAATGGCGATATAATCAATTGTACTTTTTTAAATTCTTGTACGGTCCTGGATAAATTATTTCGCTGAGTAATTCCGAATTCATATGACAGCTTTTCGCGTTTGAGCTTACAGCGTACTGTTTCCTTGATTTATGGCCACTGAATGACACGGAATGGGAATTTCCATCAGCAGCCAATCAGAAAACAATACGCTAAAAGCTGTTATGTGTCCTTATTAATTACCCCGAGTTTATGGGTATGTCTATTAAAAATAATATTCAATACGAAGCGATTTTATCCATACCATTAACGAAAGGTTCAAGCGTTACAACCACAAGATCGCCCTTCAAGAGTTAAATATTGTCAATGGCTTCTGAATAAACATAATAACGACAATGTTTAGGTTAGCCTCGTTAGGTTAGGTTGCGCCTCCTTCTTTAACGTTGAATAGTGATCTGTAATGATATATTCATATGGGTTACTTTTTCGATATACTCTGATTTCTATGTCTTAGACTCTTCTCATATTATCTCAGTCGCGCAGTTCAACAGTGATAGAATGCAAACAGTATGTAAAAGTTGCAAAATAATGGCGATATAATCAATTATACTTTTTTAAATTCTTGTACGGTCCTGGATAAATTATTTCGCTGAGTAATTCCGAATTCATATGACAGCTTTTCGCGTTTGAGCTTACATCGTACTGTTTCCTTGATTTATGGCCATTGAATGACACGGAATGGGAATTTCCATCAGCAGCCAATCAGAAAACAATACGCTAAAATCTGTTATGTGTCCTTATTAATTACCCAGAGTTTATGGGTATGTCTATTAAAAATAATATTCAATACGAAGCGATTTTATCCATACCATTATCGAAAGGTGCAAGCGTTACAACCTCAAGATCGCCCTTCAAGATCGCCCTTCAAGAGTTGAATATTGTCAATGGCTTCTGAATAAACATAATAACGACAATGTTTAGGTTAGCCTCGTTAGGTTAGGTTGCACCTCCTTTAACGTTAAATAGTGATCTGTAATGATATATTCATATGGGTTACTTTTTCGATATACTCTGATTTCTATGTCTTAGACTCTCTCAAGCTGTCTTTTGATTGAGGAAGATATGCCTTAGATTTGGCTATCCCCGCGCATTTTATTTGTAGGGAGTGGTGGTTCGCCTCATGTTTCTCATGATGTAAACAATTGATGAATCCCACATTTCCGTTGTCGTCGTCTGTGCTTACATTTTCTTTCATTTAATAAAGCTGAAATATTACAACTGGAAAAATACTAACCGCAGCCCGATCAAACCACTGAATTGCACCGATCCAATGTGAATGCAGTCTTATACAACTTGAAATCATAAGGCGCTCAGGGCACATCAGATCACTTCCAGACTAGTATGGGACTGCATCACTGCGTTGAGCAAACTGGACAGCCACAACATAGTAAAGACATCCACAAATAGGGAGGTGCATTATATTCCATTACATTACGAAAAGACGCACTCAGACGCCAAGCTTGCTCCATCCTGACCACCCTCCCCCCAGAGAGAACACCTATCTTTTGACTTAGCTCCCTCTTAGGGTTCAGGTGAATCAGTAATCGGAGGATCCGGTTAGGCCGGATCAACGCGCTAGGTTATCCTAGCTACCGTATCATTTCATCCACGGTGGGGCCACCTGATAAAACAGGCTACCGGCTCTGGGATGTCAGTGTCCGAGTGGGTTAATGCGCCGCTCCCCGACGAGTCAGGCAGGGAATACAATCATATTTACTCGTAGAGGAAGGACTCCCCCGTCTCTACCGAATGTGTGGAGAGGCACCGGCAAGCCGGTGGGGCTACCCTCCTCCCCCTGGGTACCCATGTCAACGTGAGAATTCCAATATCAGCAAGATGACTCCTGCATCAGCTCAAGTTACGTTTGATGGGTGTCCGCCACATCAGACTTTCGATGTTTCCTACTCCTCGTGTAGACGTGTGATGTGTCACCGACGCATATGTCTTCGCCGGGATCATCACATCATAGACACATGGCCCAGGCCCAGGCCCGATAGAGGGGTGCAGGCCAAATCGCCAGAATGGTGGAAGGTGGAATCTGTTGCAGGCAGGCTGAGTTCACTCTCCCAAATTCACAGCAGATCTACTCAGCCACCTCCGCAAAACCTTAAGAATAATAGTGGGTCTGCTAACGGGGCATTGGCGGCTTAAAATACACATGAGCTCACTAGGACTGGCGGAACAAACCCAATGTAGAAGACCAGGCCCAAGCTGTTATAAATCTAATCTATAAAAAAAAAAACATATTTCTAGAGTTGCCAGTTTCTTTCAGCGAATATGTTGAAATGTGCTGTCAGAAGAAGCTAGCGCAGTGGTAAGGAGGTTAACTTCTACCAATTTTAAAGTTAGCGATGACATCACAACGTTCGATCACAAGATATTTCACCTGATTTTATAGTTGTTCTGTAATCTATCTGCCTTATCTGGAATGAATATAATTAAACAATGGTAATCTGCAGTAATATAGATATAATCCACGATGAATTAAATGAAAGCGTTGTGCAAGGCGCCTTTTTCTGTAATTTATTTATTAGTATCACTTCAAGTGCTCAATGTACAATATGGATTTTTTCGACGAATTCACAAGATCTAATCTAGATTTTATTATCCGCTTTATTACTGTTTATAACAACGGTTATCACACATAGCAGACAAGATAAATTTCATATTCGAAAAAAAATCTATTGGGCGGCATTTATAGTTTCTCAACACAGCGTGTCCCAGCTTCTTTGGCACTAGGTTTATTTCGTGACAAATTGACCCCCTTTTCTCAAACATTTTGAAATCTCCGGAATTCGAAGAAAAACGACCGGTGTGAAGTTAGCCACATCCACAGATATACTCGAAGAAAAAAGTTAGGTCAATACATTTTCAGCTTTTACAAAAGGAATTACACGATTTTTTTTTATAAAATAAAGCAATTCAATCACAATAATATCATCCCAGCCCTTTACCCCCTATCGTTTGTCAGGCCTTTAGAGATGATATGGGGGTAGTTTCTGGAAAATAATTCAATAACTTTCCTAAATTGAAGAGTACTGCATTCTGCCTTCAGGATGTGTTTCTTGAAGGAAAATGAATCGAATGATATCCCTATAGTTTGTCAGCCTTCAGGGTGGTGGGGTAGTTTCTGGAAAATAATTCAATAACTTTCCTAAATGAAAGAGTACCGCATTCTGCTTCTAGGATGTGTTTCATGGAGGGAAAATAAATCGAATGACATCCCGCCTATAGTTTGTCAGCCCTTCAGAGGGTGGTAGGGGGGAGGTAATTTCTAGGAAATAATTCAATAATTTTATTTTCTCAAATTGAAGAGTACCGCATTCTGCCTTTAGGATGTGTTTCTTGAAGGGAAAATAAATCGAATGACATCCTCTCCCCCCCTATAGTTTGTCAGCCCTTCAGAGGGGTGGTAGAGGGGGTAGTTTCTGGAAAATAATTCAATAACTTTCCCAAATTAAAGAGTACCGCATAATATATAATAGATATAATGGTGTGATAGATATAATTGTGTGTATATAAAAGATAAACTTATAGGTGAATATGAATAATTGAGTGCTAGAAACTACCCTCCCCTACCACCCTCTGAAGGCCTGACAAACTATAATGGGGATGGCATTCGATTCATTTTTCCTTCATGAAACACATCCTAGAAGCAGACTGCGGTACTCTCTCATTTAGGAAAGTTATTGAATCATTTTCCAGAAACTACCCCATCTACCACCAGCTCTGAAGGGCTGACAAACTATAAGGGCGATGGCATTCGATTTATTTTTCCTTCATGAAACACATCCTAGAAGCAGAATGCGGTACTCTCTCATTTAGGAAAGTTATTGAATCATTTTCCAGAAACTACCCCATCTACCACCAGCTCTGAAGGGCTGACAAACTATAAGGGGATGGCATTCGATTTATTTTTCCTTCATGAAACACATCCTAGAAGCAGAATGCGGTACTCTCTCATTTAGGAAAGTTATTGAATCATTTTCCAGAAACTACCCCATCTACCACCAGCTCTGAAGGGCTGACAAACTATAGGGGGGATGTCATTCGATTTATTTCCCCTTCAAGAAACACATCCTAAAGGCAGAATGCAGTACTCTTCAATTTGGGAAAGTTATTGAATTATTTCCTAGAAATTACCCCCCCTACCACCCTCTGAAGGGCTGACAAACTATAGGGGGGATGTCATTCGATTCATTTTCCCTTCATGAAACACATCCTCAAAGCAGAATGCGTTACTCTTTCATTTAGTAAAGTTATTGAATTATTTTCCAGAAACTACCCCCATATCATCTCTAAAGGCCTGACAAACGATAGAAGGGGTGTAGTTAAGGGGCTGGGATGATATTATTGTGATTCAATTGCTTTATTTTATAAAAAAAAAATCGCGTAATTCCTTTTGTAAAAGCTGAAAATGTATTGTCCTAACTTTTTTCTTCGAGTATATCTGTGGATGTGGCTAACTTCACACCGGTAGAAAAACGTGACTTCAATTTCCGTACTAAGAATTATTTCACGCGACAACAGCGTCTTACTATTTTGGAAGCTCAAATTCTCCCCGTTCCGGAATACTGTTCCGTGTGTATGTGTCGGCACCCAAACACACACTGAAGCTGTTAAGCCGGGATCCAACGGCACGTGGAGTGGCACTCCTCGCGCCAAACTTGCCAGTTCACGCGCCGTCGGATAGGGCGGGCTTGGCGATCTTCGGTCGGCGCGTTGAATCCCGTCGTCTGTCGGTAAATGAACACGGTTCAAAGGAGCTCGGACGATGGCGCTCAACACGTGTAGGCGCGTGGTACTGTCAGTGCCGTGGTAACTTTCAGAAGAGAGAATTTGCATCCCTCTATGAAGCCGAGCCGATTATTTGGAACCCACGGGATCCAAACCATAAAAACAGGAATTTAATTCATGTTCATCTTTTCGTGCAATTAAACTAAATTATTTAAATTTTTACCGCCAACACTGCCGGCGTACAACAGACTACAACCGCTGCGTGTCCACGTCTGAAACCGCGATCCTACATACGCCGTGGGAACGGCCCGACACATTTCGTTGCGCCAACTTTGACACTGAACCCTCGATCCAGGATTGCCACTCCACGCGCCGTTGGATCCCCGCTTTATAAGTACAATTTGGTGCGTTTGGTTGATTATGCCACCTTGGCTAATTCGCTAACAACCCTACAATTTCGCAGAACCGTTTCTAGATGTTCGTCCGAAATCTCTTCTGTTGTTTTTTGCAAAAAAAAAACGTCAAAAATAATTAATAGCTCCACTCCTTCACCGCCAGAACCACCACATATACAGGGTGTCTCTGGACTTCCACTTATCCTCTCGGGATAGTATAGATGGGGTCAAAATATCACCAGTACTGTATATAACTTTTGTTCCTAAAAGCCTTCGTTACCAAGTTACGGGCCCTCAAAGTTACAAAATGAAAAATGTTTTTCTTTGATAACTTTCAAAGTGAATATTCAAAATCATCTAAATTTCGATGATGGACTAAACAAATGAATTCCTTCGGACGGACGGACTACCCCCGATGGTCCACACCCCAAAACTTTGAAATGACTGGGATTTGTCAATATGTTTTAACAAAACAAGGTTACCTGGACAATTTCCTGAATAAAAGTACTCGTGTGGAAAATCGATCGGAGCAACGATTTTTGATAAAAATGCATTTTTGTTCGACGACATCCAACCAATGACTGGGATTTGTCAATATGTTTTAACAAAACAAGGTTACCTGGACAATTTCCTGAATAGAATTTTTATCATGCAAACACGTTTACCTTACAAAACTCATGGTGTAAATAATCAATCGCAAGCCTCAAGAGCAAACAGAAATGCAAAATCCGCTACAAAAACTGCTCGATATGACCCCCGTCTCTCTCAACACATTTTCTTAGTCGGCGCAAACACCTTCTCTGCACTTGAAATAGCATGCCAGGGTCGTTTCGTATGGCTTCACAATGTAATGTAATTCTATTCAACAAGGCATCTCTGGTGTGAATAGGTGTAGCGTAAACGAGGCTTTTTAGATGCCCCCACAGAAAGAAATCCAATGGATTTAAATCCGGAGACCGCGGTGGCCATGAATATGGCCCACCTCTACCAATCCATCTATCGGGGAAAATCTGGTTCAGATGGTTCCGCACAATCAAACTAAAATGAGGAGGAGCGCCATCATGCATAAACCACATATCTCTTCGGGTTTGCAATGGAACATGTTCTCCATTCAATCGGTCATGTAGAACGAATGGTCATATAAGATGGTTTCCTATGATACCAGCCCAAACATTCACGTTGAATTTCCGTTGGTGTATGGTTTGCAATATCCCATGGGGATTTTCTTCGGCCCATATGTGGAGATTATGAGAGTTGATTACTCCATCTCTACTGAAACCTGCTTCTCAGTGAATAGAACTCGAGTAATAAAAGTCATATCCTCTCTTTGTTTATCCAGGAACCAATTGGCATATTCCAGTCGTCATGTGCAGCCGTTTTTGTACTTTATTCGTTTACTTTTTATTAGTTTTTTCTTCCGATGTGTGTTTTTTCACCTAAATTTATCTTCGGGTTAAAGATTTTCTCCCATGAAATTATACTATCAGTGAAACTCCCCAACATTCAAGCTGTGAATACGAATTTGCAACATCCAAATGTTGAGTTTCACGAGATTCAGATAACACAACACGAAACGTGCTTATTCCACGCGTACATACAAAATATGGACTGAATTCGATATTTCATAGTGGAGTAGCTTGTTAGTTCAAAAACACCACGAATCTACATAACTTGATATTTCATTAGAAAAAATATCTACATGGTGAATGAAACTTTCAACTAGGTACTGTACTCTTTGTTTACGACTTTATTTTTGTATATTTTGTATTATCCCTGTTATAAATGTTGTTGAATTAATGTTAGCATTAGTATTTCTATTGTGAAAATTTTTCAGTTCACATAATGGTGGACGATCGGGTTTGATGTCGTCGAGTAAAACTGCATTTTTATTAAGAATCGTTGCTCCGATCGACTTTCCACACGAGTACTTTTATTCAGAAAATTGTCTACTTAACCTTATTTTGTTGAAAACTATTGAAAAAATTTCTGTCATTTCAAAGTTTTGGGGTGTGGACCATCGGGGGTAGTCCGTTCCTGACTTTGTAGCAAAACAACTGACTCCTGCATGAAAGCTCATCGAATGAATTCATTTGTTTAGTCAATCACCAACATTTAGATGATTTTGAATATTCACTTTGAAAGTTATCAAAGAAAAACATTTTTCATTTTGTTACTTTGAGGGCCCGTAACTTGGTAACGAAGGCTTTTAGGAACAAAAGTTATTCGAAGTACTGGTGATATTTTGACCCCATCTATACATTCCCGAGAGGAAAAGAGGACGTCCAGGGACACCCTGCATGTTTAAATAAACATCCTATTTTTTAAATACCTCCCAAAGTCTAAAGGAGCCACATCTGATGACTTAGGTTGCCACTCCATCGTCGGATCTCTTCTACGTATCCAACGACCAGTGAAAGAGTAGTCGTTTTCTATTATTTGAATAATTTGTGGACTAACTGGATTCCTAAGTAATTTCAATTAAGACTCGTGATTTTGGTTTACGCCAATAAAAAAGAGTCCAATAATCATTTGATCTCCTAGATAGAATACCACAACCAAACATTCAATTTTTGAGGTCTGTGAGTATCGCATTACATGTCAATTACTATGAGCCCAATATCTGCATTTGTGTCTATTGACTTATCTATTGAGCGAAAATGTACATATATCGGAGAAAAACAGAAGATTTGTAGTGCCAATTAAACCTCGACTCATTACTTCACAAAACTCGAGCCAACGGTCAGGATCATCCTCATGCAATTCTTATACTAATTTTGTTTTGTATAATTGAATTTGTGACAATTGTGATAGACTGCTGATCCTCTGAAGTAAGTGCTCCTAGAACAATTCCAATTAAGTCGGCACCATATGGATTTTTTTTTAATTATTTGTATTATGAAAACTGCTGATCCTCTGAAGTAAGTGCTCCTAAAACACTTCCAATTAAGTCGGCACCATATGAACAACTTTTTTATTATTTGTTTTATGAAAAAAAGTTATTCTTGATAAAAAGTTCTGCATGGCCTAAACCCAGAATGAAATAATCAGATATCAATTTTTTGCATTTGTATACGAGGTTTGTTGAAAAATGTTAATTTTGCTCAAGATTAAAGTACCTTTATTTTTTACAATATCGACAATCTTTATTGAGAAAAGTTGATCCTAATTGAAAACTACGGTCAGATATCCAATATTATCTACTTACCATGAAAAAACTATCTTTAATAATTTTTTAAAAAAAATTTTTTTTAAAAAAAATTTATTGTATTGATAAACATGATATTCTTCAGGTTCATTGGTAAGTTATCTAACAATTTGCTATTGCCTTAGAATAATAATGCATGCATATCATAATAATTTATTTTACAAATGAAAAGTTAAACAGAAGATAACAAGTTAACTAAAACGTAACATTTATAAATTCTAACTAGCGTTTTGACGTTTGCTATCAAAAATTCGTAAAATGGTAACGTGTAGACAAATCCTAGATTAAATGTTGATCTGTAGATACAAATTATCAATGCTAATACAGAGAAGAGTTAGTAAAAATAACAAAATATGTTTTTTCATGGTAGATGGATAATATTGGATATCTGACCGTAGTTTTCAATTAGGATCAAGTTTTCTTAGTAAAGATATTGTAAAAAATAAAGGTACTTTACTCTTGAGCAAAATTAACATTTTTCGAAAACCTCGTATGCAAATGCAAAAAATGTATATCTGATTATTTCACTTTGGGCTATAGGCTATGCAGAACAACTGGAGAAAAAAAAGTAAAAATAAAAATGATTAATACCCGCAATACAAATACAGATATAAGGAATTGTGAGGAAAATAGTGCCATAATCCAAGAACTGAAAAAGTTCTTTAGAATGGAACTTACGAAGCACACAAAAATTCTAATGGACGAAATTATCAGATTAAGAAAAGAAGTAGATATTCTCAAATCTTCCAATTTGGATATGGTGAGACTTCTATCGAATCGTCCAGGGACATCTGAAGTATATTCACCCAAAAATCTATATAATTCATTCTTATCGTGTTCATCAGCGGATACCATCATAGAAAAATCCCAATCACAAACCGAACAAAAAACAGATTAATCTAGAGATCCTGGAAAGAAGTTTCTTATAAAAAAAGAATAAACTAAATTAAATGAGTGGCATCCGAAAAACACCTGTGAATAAAAAAACAGATAAAAGAATTGTGGGGACAAATAAATGCGAGATAGAGGAATAATTCAGCGGCGGAGATCCAATGCTATGGTTATATGTTGGACACTGTAAACACCAATCTTCACCTGAAAAAGTGAAAACCTACTTAGAAAAATGCTCGCCAGGACATAATTTGAAGTCACTCAACTAAACACTGTAGGTAGACACAAGGCCTTCAAGGTAGGTGCCAGCCTAGATTTACAAGAAATACTATATCAGCCTGGCCTAAAAAAATTGTTTAAAACGATTTCAATTTCAGAAAAATTTTCGGACCCAACACAGTAACACAAACATCAAGAATGATTTCTGAAAACAATAAGTGCAATCTAAGTTAAATAATGAAAAAAATTATATATTGAACATTTCGCTCAAAATTATTCATCTGAATTGCCAATTTATCTCTAATAAAATCAGTCAACGTGAAATTTTGATCAAAGACGAGATACCAGATATTCTCTGCTTATCAGAAACATGGTGTAATGATAATAGTATATATTCGGTGAACATAAATAACTTCTCTATAGCCGCTTATTTTGTTAGACAAAACCATATACACGGTGGCGTCCAAATATTTGTTAGTGATAATATTGACTACAAGAAATTATATTATGTAAATGACCTGTCTCTAGAATTACACATTGAATGCTTTGCAATATCTGTAGTAATAAACAAGACAAAATATTGTATTATCAATACCTACAGATCTCCTAGTGGAGACGAGTTATTTCTGAATAGACTAACTAGTCAAAATTCTGGAAAATTGTTAAGAAAATTTTGATAAAATTATTTTTTGTGGCGATATTAAAATTGATTATCTTAAACCATCCAATATCAAATATACATTTATAGATCTCATGCAAAGTTTTGATCTGCAATGTCAAAATACAGAACCCACGAGGATTTTCACTAATAAAAATAATGAGAAATCAGTTTCGAAAATTGATCATTTCTTTACAAACATGGCTCAAGAAGAATATATTGAACGAGTTGAGAATTTCAACATTAGGGATCATTTGGGTCTGATCGTTAGCTTTGATACTGAAAATGGTACACAAAACACTAATCTGCCACAAAAAATAAAATATAGAAACATTAATGACACTGTTCTGTATCAACTGAAACATTACTTCTCCTGTGAAAACTTTGCAAATGTATATGACTCTTGCTATAATGTAAATATTGCTTACAGTTCTATTTTAAATATTATAAGTTATGGTGTTGACCTATTCTGTCCCATTCTGACAAAAACTGTACAGGGAAACATGAAATCCAAACCTAAAATCCCCTGGATTACAAATGAAATTATAATAATGAGCAAACAACTGAAAGACATGTACTGGATTAAAAAAACTTTCAATTGTGAGAAGTATGAGGATCAATATAGGGGGGCAAAGAAATTATACGTGCAAGAAATATCAAAATAAAAAAAAACAGCAATTCATAGATAGGTCAATAACAGAGAGACCAAAGGAAGTATGGAATCTTGTGAGAAAAACGACAGGAAAAATAAAAAACAGAGTTAAATTAAAAATGGGAGATGAAATAATAAAGGACAAAAAAAATACAGGGTGATTCAAAAGTACTTTGACAAACTTCAGGAGGTGAATCCTCACAATATTCTAATATGAATTTTTCAAATAAATATATCGCTTCGTTTCCAATGTACAGGGTGTTGAAGTTTTATTTTTATTTTCGTTTTTTTTTAAATAACTTTTGAAATACTTAAACGAAAATTGGTATCGAGAGGTTTTTTGAGGTGTCGAATTCGAACCTGATATTATTGCTCTTACTCGTAGGGGGCGCCACCTACACGTCTTTTTCTTTTTTGAAGATTCATAACTTTTTTGAACGTACTTCTAGCACATTTTTCAGTACAAAAATCAATTCCTCTATCATATCTACGTAAAAAAGCTACCCTTGTTACAAGTCGCTATAAGCAACCGTTTTCTAGATATTTGGACTTGAAAATTTATTATTTGATAATCGATGCGTGTGGAAGTCATCACCATTATTTTGCATTTTTCACAAGAATGCCTAGGAAATGATTTTGACGTTTAAGTAAGTAGTTTTGGTAAATACATATTATGTGACAGTTAAATGTTTTGTTGTTTTGTTGAAGTTTCTGTAAGTTTTAAAACACTAATTTTGAAAAAATGGATTATTTAAACAATAATGCTCATTTAGCCGATATGCATTTCGTTTATGGCCTTGCGGATGGCAATGCAAGCGAAGCAAGACATATTTACCAGGAGCGATTTTCTAATCGAGTACTGCCTTCAGCTCCAGCATTTACCAGTCTCCACCGTCGTTTGGCAGAAACAGGTAGCTTTAAGAGGGCAGCTGATATTATTGGAAGACCACGAGCAGTCCGAACCCCAGAATTAGAAGAAGCTGTTTTGAACGCTCTCGAGGAGAATCCAGAAACAAGTACAAGAATAATTGCTGAAGCTCTCAATTCTACTCAGTCCACAGTTTGGAGAATTATCCACGATCAACAATTTTATCCATACTATATTCAAAGGGTACAAGCTCTTTTGCCACGAGACTTTCCCCAACGCATTACTATGTGTCAGTGGTTTTTGAGAAAATGGGCTGAAAATCCTCAATTTTTAAGATATGTACTCTTCACGGACGAGGCAAACTTCTCCCGAAATGCTATCACAAACTTTCAGAACAACCATGTTTGGGCTCTGGAAAATCCGCCCGCAGTTAGTGAAAGACATTATCAGTATCAATTTTCTGTAAATGTATGGGCGGCAATAATTACTTGATAGTCCTTTTTTTCTTCCGTTCCGACTAAATGGCGCAACTTACAGAGACTTTTTAGAAAATGAATTGCCGGGACTACTTCAGAATGTACCATTAGAAATTCGTATCCGCATGTGGTTTATGCATGATGGGGCTCCGGCCCATTTTAGCGTTGTAGCTAGGGAATTCCTTAACACTGTCTATCCGAATCGATGGATCGGTAGGGGTGTAAAAGAACCTAACCAGGCGAGAACACCAAGGTCCCCAGATCTAAACCCGCTAGATTTTTATTTTTGGGGACATTCGAAGTCACTAGTTTATAAAACTCCAGTAGCGAACGAAGATCTAAGAAACCGAATAGTAGACGCCTGCGAAACAATAAGAAACACACCAATAATTTTTGAGCGGGTACGAGATTCAATGACTAGAAGACTCAATGCCTGTATCTTCGCTGAAGGTGGACACTTCGAACAATTTATTTGAATACAATTTAGTTTCCTTTATTTTATTTTATTCTACATATTCAAAATTTCTTGAAATGAAATGTTGATATTTCTTGCAAATTTTATTAAAACAAATACAGATTTTGCACCCTTGATACAAAAATAACGATTTCAAACGAGTAAAAATAAATAGAATAGGTGGCGCCCACTACAAAAAACTAAAACTACTTTCTTAAACGTCAAATTCATTTCTAAGCATTCTTGTGAAAAATGCAAAATAATGGTGATAACTTCAACACGCATCGATTATCAAATAATCGACTTGAAATTTTCAAGTCCAAAAATCTAGAAAACGGTTGCTTATAGTGACTTGTAACAAGGGTAGCTTTTTACGTAGATATGATAGAGAAATTGATTTTTTTACTGAAAAATGTGCTAGAAGTACGCCGAAAAAAGTTATGAATCTTCAAAAAAGAAAAGGACGTGTAGGTGGCGCCCCCTACGAGTAAGAGGTTCGAATTCGACACCTCAAAAAACCTCTTAATACCAATTTTCGTTTAATTAAGGTCAGTATTTCGAAAGTTATTTAAAAAAAACGAAAATAAAAATAAAACTTCAACACCCTGTATCTTGGAAACGAAGCGTTTCCGAACATATATTTATTTGGGCAATTCATAATAGAATATTGTGAGGAATCACCTCCTGAAGGTTGTCAAAGTACTTTTGAGTCACCCTGTATATCTAATGCTTTCGGAAATTATTTTTCTTCAAACCCAAGGTTAGCCATTCAAACGCATTTTGGTGATAGCAACGTTGAAAATGCTACTCATTCGGTACTCTCCTGTAACACTTTCTACTGGACCCCTGTAGAATAAATAGTCTCAAAAATACGACCTCAGTAGGAATTGATTGCTTGACGACTGAAATTATCAAAACAATTGGCATATACATAGCGGAACCGTTGAGTCACCTAGTTAATCTATCTATTCAACTTGGTGAATTTCCCAAAGATTTAAAAATTGGAACTGTTACTCCTGTTTTCAAAAGCAAAGATACTGTAACGAACCTAGGCCGGACCTGTCGCCTCACATGTTGCCGTCGACAGCGATGAGATCATCCCCGGAGATGTTCGAGAACCATCCAGTCCCTCTTCCGCGTAATGCAACGGTCAATATTGGAAACAATTGGAACATGCCGTCGCCAACTGGAAGAATTCGAAACATCGAGAATGCTGTATCGGAGATAAATAGAGAGCCCTCAAGAGGGAGTGAACAGTCTGAACGAGCCCATACCATCGAGCTATACAGTGGCGTAGTAATATAAATTAAGTTGTAGATTAAGTGTTAAATAAATTAGTTAAACCAAGTTAAGTTTATTTACGTTACAATTGGTGTCGGAAGTGAGATTTTGAAAATAAACAAGTGATCGTGGAGTGGATAGTCAGAAAAATAAATTGATAGACCTTTTTGTACGCAGAAAATAGACAGTGGCCCGGTTTTCGCGAAGTGGACAATTGTGCGTGGGAATATAAACTGATACACTGTTCAGGTGAAACAGAAAATAGACAGTGGCCCGGTTTTCGCGAAGTGGACAATTGTGCGTGGGAATATAAACTGATACACTCTTCGCGTGAAACAGACAATAGACTGGTGGCCCGTGGAAAAGAATTCGCGAAGTGAATTTTTAACAAACTGATAAACTTTTTCGTGTGTAACAGACAATAGCTGGCCCAATCACAAAATGTGTTCAAGAAAAGTGCGCCTTGTGGACTTGAAGGTAGCGGAATTGAAACAGGAATTGGAGGAAAGGGAACTGGAAACAACGGGTAAAAAGCAAGTACTCCAGGAAAGACTTGCAGAAGGACTTATACAAGAAGGTGAGGACCCCGAAACATTTGTATTCGAAGTTCCCGGAGGAGATTTAAGTTTGGTAATGAATAAACTCGAAGAAACTACTAAATCCGTGAAAGAAGAACTGCAACAAAATTCGAGGACTTTGGAAGAAAATGCTAGAAATCTGGAAGAGAAGCTTGAAGAAAATTCGAGAAATCTGGAAGAGAAGCTTGAAGAAAATTCTAGAAATCTGGAAGAGAAGCTTCAAGAAAACAAAAGAGAA